>JBAKBP010017628.1:0-48516 GCA_037953745.1 Lithodes maja
CATTAGTTTAGCGATTTTAAGAACTTTCACCCCATATTAAGACCTTCCGTGCCATTCAGGTGTCGATTTTATCCTGGCGAGCGATAGCGAGCCTGTAATTTAAGAGGAACCGGCCTTCGGCCGGGACATTTTTCTACCGAAAAATGTACACATTTATCTTGAAAGGGACTCAAGGGGGTATCATTTTAAGCTTGATGGAGGTCTAGGGAACAAAGTAAATACCTCCCCTTAATCAACTCATACGCTGCACGTATACAAGACGGTGATGAGTGGGTGTGAGTGGGTGTGTGTGTGTGTGTGTGTGTGTGTGTGTGTGTGTCAAGCAGTAATTAATATAGACGAGGAAAGAAACACAGAATACAGTACAGCTAAACAGATAGGAAACATTGGATACAGAACTAACAGGAGAAATAGAGAGTTTAGTAAGAAGATAAAGAGAGAAAAGGAGACAGAAGAGACCAAGCATATTGAGAGAAAAAAAGAAGGGTTGATGTGTGTATTTTTAAGAGAACATGGATAGTGGTATGGAAGATTGTGATGGTTAGATAGATAGAGAAATTGCATTCTATTTTGCTGGTGAAGGTCCTCTGGGCTGCTTCTAGTTTAACTATGTCCCCCACTTTGTGAGGAGACCAAAGTTGGCAGCAGTACTCTAGTCTTGGAAGCACCAGAGACAGAGAGACAGCATACAGTCCTTCTCCCATGTTTGGAAGGTTCTCAGAATTCATCCAGTTAGTTTCCGGGCAGTGTTAGTTGTTTCATTGATGTGATGGGAGAAGGTCAAGTCAGTGCTCATGTGAAATCCTAGGTCTTTCACATGGTCTGTGGCCATTATGAGTTGGTTTTGGCATTTGTACTCTGTTGTTTGCTTTATATCTTGTAGAGGGCCATACCTGAGCAACTGAAACATGTTATTATCTGCTGCCCAATCAAACTCCCTGTTTAGGTCCTCTAGTAATAGGGCTACCTCCTCTTCTGCTTGGATTGTCCTGGTAATTCTGGTATAATCGACAAAGGATGTGGCGCGAGAGTGCTGTAGATCCTTGTTGATGTCCTCTATCATTATCAGGAATAGTAGGGGGCCCAGTATTGAGCCTTTAGGGACTCCGTTGATAACCTGGCTCTGTTCAGACAGGCTTCCATGCACAGTTACTTGCTGGGTCCGATCAGAGAGAAAACTGTGCAGCAATTCTCCCAACCTCTTGCAGAAGCCATGTTCCCTTTGTTTGTGGAGTTAAGTACCATGTTCTACCTTATCGAAGGTTTTGGCAAAATCGAGGTAGATAGCATCTGTATTGATGCCATGTTGTACGTCCTCCAATATAGTTTCATAGTGGCACAACAGCTGCGAGAGACACGAACGACCTTGTCTCAAACCATGTTGTCCCTCGTTAAAAGCGTTTGCTTCTTCTAAATGAGTGATGAGCTTAATTTTTACAACTTTCTGAAACTTCAATGCCGAACGGATCAAGTTGGTGAAAATTGCTTACACCCCCCCCCCCCCCCCCAATCACATACCCCTCGGGCCATCCCTGACTATCAATCTTCACTTTGTTCTGTTCATTATCATTTCATGCTTCTCTCCTCTCCTCACTTTCACTAATCTGCTGGGTATCGGGAATTTGCCTGTGGTGATCTGATGTGCATATATGAATGATTAAGTATTGTAATCCGCACTCACAGTGCACATTGGTGCTGCTCATATATTGGCGAGAAAGACATTTATATACATTTACCTAGATTTACATAACTACACTGACCACACAAGAGAGGTGGTCTGGACTTAATTTTAATAGAGATAGGAGAACCCCAAATATAGAATAGTAGAAGAAAAGGATAGCAGAGAGAGAGAGAGAGAGAGAGAGAGAGAGAGAGAGAGAGAGAGAGAGAGAGAGAGAGAGAGAGAGAGAGAGAAACAAACTTGGTTAAGAATGTAAACATTGATATATAAGTACAGTAGGTCATGAGTATACTGTACATGCATAGTTACAGAATAATAATAATAATAACATATGCTCACATCAACAAACTCATGGTAATTAGTTTATGAATTAGTATCCAGACAAAATCTCGGCAACGTATATTATAATAGCATATATTTGTCTACTTATATGTTTCACCAAGGAGCAAAATATCCAACTATAGTCTATTCGCTGCAAGTAGGCGAGAAATCAAGACCTTTAACCTCTGTAACTCAAAAACCACTAGAGTAATCGAGCTAATATTTCTACCATTTGAGAAGAGTCGGTCAAGGAATAGATGTCGAAATTTACAGCCAATTTGTTCTAGCCCATTTTGAGTTACAGAGGATAAAGGTCACAAGTGTTCGCCTACATACAGCGAATAGACTATAGTGCACAGCCCAAAAACACTTTGATCTACAGTATGTGTACAAAGGAGTACAAAGGAGTACAAAGGAAATCAAGCAACAACAGGTCTAGTGACCCTTCTAGGCTGCTTGTCCTCCAAAACACTGAGGATCAAGTGTCCAAACAGTGGTTTAGAGTGGGTAAGGGAACATTGGAAAGGGAACTACTGCCCTAGAACTAATGTCCGTGGCAGGATTAGGAAGTTAGTAGGGGACAGATGGGTTAGTAACTGAGGGGGGTATACAATAAAGTTATTCATTTACAAACGCAGTCAGTCGCGGGTTTGATGCGAGATATTTGTCTAAGCGGAGTTTAAATGAACCAACGGTGCTGCAGTCTATAACGTCTCGGGGAAGCCCATTCCACAAGTTGACAACTCGATTGAAGAAGAAATTCTTAGATTCGTGTGAGTTAAAAGATTTACCAATAATTTTGCAACCGTTTCCCCGCGTGTAATTAGATTGGTCGATAGTGAAGTACTTACTACAGTTCATATTGTCGATGCCTTTGATGATTTTGAACACTTGAATTAAGTCGCCTCTTAATCTGCGCTGGGTTAAAGGAAATAGATAGTGTATATAGTGAAATAGTGTGTGTATAGTCACGCGCAAAAATTATTCCGTGCCTCTATATTGTCAACGGTGATTGTGTATTTTGTTTTGTTTCTGTGTGTTCATTGTATTCTGGTGTGTTGTTTTTATTTGGGCTCTGTCTTGAGTCGCCCCCCCCCCCCCCAAAAAAAAAATGGGAAAAGTGTGGATTGGGCCTGAATAGGCTATATACAGTATATAAATAGATAGATAGATTACAGTATGTCTCTCACAGGCATACATCACCGAAGACGCTTGTTGTTGTTGGTGTAGGTGTTGTTTGTGTTGTTGTTGTTGGTGGTGGTGTTGTTTGTGTTGTTGTTGGTGGTGGTGTTGTTGTTGTTGGTGTTGTTGTTGGTGGTGGCGTTGTTGTTGTTATTGTTGTTGTTGGTGTTTTTGTTGTTGGTGGTAGTGTTGTTGTTGTTGATGGCGTTGTTGTTGGTGGCAGCTACACTATTGGGAACGTTTAAGAGCACTGCAACTGTACTCGCTGGAACGTAGAAGAGAACGTTACCTAATAATATACACGTGGAAAATCGCAGAGGGTTTAGTACCAAACCTAGTCATGAAATTCAGTGATAGGAGAGGCTGGGAATGCGATATCCCCCGGATGAATAACAGGGGTGCTATGGGCTCTCTGCGAGAGGGCTGGTTATCACACAGAGGCCCACGTCTCAACAAACTCCCACGGCGAGTAAGAGACATGAGGGACGTCTCGTTAGACAACTTCAAGAGAGCCCTCGATGTCGAACTGCCAGACGAGCCCATCTTCGCAAGGGAGCGAGCTGTCGCTTCAAACAGTCTGCTGCACCAAATCACAAAGTACAAAGGAGTACAAAGGAGTACAAAGGAAATCAAGCAACAACATATCTAGTGACCCTTCTAGGCTGCTTGTCCTCCAAAACACTGAGGATCAAGTGTCCAAACAGTGGTTTAGAGTGGGTAAGGGAACATTGGAAAGGGAACTACTGCCCTGCCACTAACGTGGCAGGACTAGGAAGTTAGTAGGGGACATATGGGTTAGTAACTGAGGGGAGGATAAAGTTATTCATTTACAAACGCAGTCAGTCGCGGGTTTGATGCGAGATATTTGTCTAGGCGGAATTTAAATGAATCAACGGTGCTGCAGTCTATAACGTTTCGGGGAAGCCCATTCCACAAGTTGACAACTCGATTGAAGAAGAAATTCTTAGATTCGTGCGAGTTAAAAGATTTACCAATAATTTTGCAACCGTTTCCCCGTGTGTAATTAGATTGGTCGATAGTGAAGTACTTACTACAGTTCATATTGTCGATGCCTTTGATGATTTTGAACACTTGAATTAAGTCGCCTCTTAATCTGCGCTGGGTTAAAGGAAATAGATTTAATTCTCTAAGACGCTCTTCGTATGGTTTGTTCTTTAGGCTAGGTATCATTTTGGTAACTCTACGTTGAACTCGTTCTAGCTTGTTTATATCTTTTTGGTAATAAGGGCACCAGGATTGAACGCAGTATTCCAGAAGAGGGCGGACTAAGGAATTGTAAAGGGTTAGGATAACTTCTTTGGATTTATGCTCAAATGACCTGCCTATAAAGCCAATTATTTTGTTTGCCTTCTTAACAACTTCTGAACATTGTTGACTCGGTTTTAGGTTACTCGATATTGTTACTCCCAGATCAGTTTCTCTGTTTACATTCTTAAGCTGAGTGCCATTCATCGAATAGTTTGCTTTCTCATTTAGGTATCCGACATGTAGTACTTTACATTTATCCGCATTGAAACTCATTTGCCAAATTTGGGCCCAACATGACAATTTATCTAGATTGTGTTGCATATCGTCAACTTGTTCTTTTGAGAGTACGCTATTTGCAATTTTTGTATCGTCAGCAAATTTTGAGATTGTGCAGGTGAGACCCTCATCTATGTCGTTGATGTAAATTAGAAAGAGAATTGGTCCTAGTACCGATCCCTGGGGTACCCCGCTACTTACATTGGTCCATTTAGATGCCTTACCGTTTATGACTACTCTTTGCTTTCTGTTGTTGAGCCAATTTTCTATCCATTTCAACACACCGTCTTGTATTCCATGCGCTTTTAGTTTTAGCAGTAAACGTTTGTGGGGAACTTTGTCAAAGGCCTTTTGAAAATCAAGGTATATAATATCTACAGCTTTACTCTCATCGTAGAGGTTGAGGATATCGTGGAAGAAGTCTAAGAGGTTTGTTAAACAGGAACGTTTTTTACGAAAGCCGTGTCGAGTATCTTTAAGTATGTTATTTTCCTCTAAGTGATTTACGAGTCTGTCTCGTATGACCGTTTCTAGCATTTTACATACAACTGAGGTTAAGCTAATTGGACGATAGTTACTGGGTAGGGATTTGCTGCCTTTTTTGAATATCGGTGTTACGTTGGCTAGCTTCCACTGATCAGGCATAGTTCCAGACTGCAAGGATTTATTGAATAGTAATGTCAGTGGTTTGGAGAGCTCATTCTTAGCTTCCTTTAGAACTCTAGGCGAGATTGTATCAGGTCCTGGCGTTTTATTTACTTTGAGTTTATCTAAACAATTCAATACTTCTCTCTCTGTAACGGTGATATTGCTTAGAACATCTGAATTATCAATCTGAATCGGCGATGGTGTAGGGATATCACTGAGGTCTTCGGTTGTAAAAACTGATGCAAAGAAGGTATTGAGGGCATTACTCATTTGTACTTCGTCTTTGGTGTATTCTCCTTTTTCATCGACTAACGGTCCAACAGTTGAAGTAACTACTTTTTTCTTTCTGATATAACTATAGAATTCTTTCGGGTTTGTTTTACTTTGATTCGCAATATGTAACTCTAAGGTCTTTTTACTTTGCTTAATTAATTTTTTGGCTTTGCGTCGTAGCTCTACAAATTTCACCCGTTCTTCGTCATTTTGTGAGGATTTTAATCTATCATTAGCAAATTTTTTAGCAAGCAGGCAGTTTGAAATATCTTTATTCCACCATTTGGGCTTATTATTATGGCCTGGACGCCGTATTTTCGATGGTATGCAGTCTTGCACTGCTTTTAGGTAAGTGGTTTCGAATAACTTCCAAGATGTATTTATGTCGTTATTGTTAATTAAAAAGCTCCAGTCAGTTTCTTTAAACATAGCTCTAAGTTTATGGAAGTTTGCTTTCTTGAAATTAGGGACTTTTTCGATGCTACTATTTGGTTCGTTACTAGTAAACTTTAAAGTGAAAGTTATCGTACGATGGTCGCTGTTACTGAATTCATCACCAACATTCAAATTCTCTATCAATTCTTCTTTTGTTGCAAGTACAATGTCAAGAACGTTATTACCACGGGTCGGCGTTCGAACAAATTGATAAAGCGAACTCTCTTGCAAGTTCGTATACAAGTCATGTCCGGAGTGTGAAGTAAGAGTATCGCCCCACTTGGTCACAGGTAAATTAAAGTCGCCAAAAATTACGGTATCTTGTGAGTTACTTACATCTGCAATTTGTTCGTAAATTTCTCGGTCAGTTTGCACTGATTGAGCTGGAGGTCTGTATATTAACGCAAGTATTATTTTTGTACCTTTATTATTCTTTATTAGCACAAAAGATGTGTCGACGTTCACAATTTGAGGTTTTGACACGAGGGTCGGGTTAAGACTTTCTTTGATATAAAATAAAACGCCACCTCCATTTTTATTTATTCGGCTGTTCTCAAACATTACATAACCGGGAAGTGAATACTCTGCTAAAAAGTCTCTATCTTCTGTATTGAGCCAAGATTCTGTTATGCCAATCACATCATAATTTTCTGTAAACACTAGTTCCTCTAAATCTGAAAATTTATTGCGTATGCTACGAGCGTTTGCATAGAAAACCTTTAAAGTTGCGGTTTTAGAACTCGCAGAACGTTCTTTCATCGAATTTTTGGTTCTGGTCGGATCTACATTTACATTCATGGCTGTCCTCGGTCCTCGGTCGTTATCCCTGACGGTTTTAAATTTGGGTCGTGTTGGTGGAGATTTATCCAAATTCGCGGTTCTTGACGGATTAGTATTTAATTCCTTTGTAGGTTGCCGTCCTCGCTGTCTTCGGTCCTCCTTCCTGGTTGTCCTGTGCTGAGTCGATTTCTTCTCCGAAAATCCTTCACCGCATCGTTGAGAAGACGCCCAAAACGTGCTGCTCCCACCTGGTTCAGATGAACTCCATCGTCCGAAAACAAATAGTCATCGTAGTAGAAATTGTCCCAGGTGTCGACGAATCCCACGTTCTCCTTCCTGCAGAGGTTTGCTAGACAACGATTTGTGCTGGTGGCTATGTTGTAAAATCGGCTCTCTACACCGAGCCGGGGGACGATTCCTGAGACGATGATCCTTGATGACTTCTCCTTAAACGACTTGATCAGCTGCTGGTACTTTAAAAGCAAATCTTCCGACCGGGTTCGCTGCACATCGTTGGATCCAACGTGGATGACTTACATTGTATTAGCAGGGGCCAGCTTTGATACTTCGTCAACTGCTGCAACTACGTCATCCACACCACCACCAGGGATACAAAAACGCTTCCTGGTCTTAGGTGCCCTGGCGCAAAACTCTGTGAGCTGACCACGTATCATCGAGTCTCCCACGAGCCGGACTTCTTCTATTTCCTCTTCGTCATCTGAGTCTGCGAGTATCTGGAAACGGTTTTGACACTCGGTAATCGGTATGTGTTTCCTGGTCTTGGGGCAAACGTTGTTCCTCACGACACGGAAGTTGCCTTGAGGGGGAAGAGAGTCACTATTTGTATCTTGAGTATCGGATACATCAGCTGAAGTGGCTACTGTAGGCGTTGAATTGTTGGCAGTTGACGTTGGGGCGTTGGTGGCTGCTGGAGTTGCGGTGACAATTGAAGTTTGTGGTACTCCAACGTTGAGTGTTACAAACTCTTGGAGTGATTCCAGCTTCATGGTGAGGACGTTGATCTTGTTGTAGGCTTCATCTAATTTCACTGTAAAATTCTCTCGTTGCTGGCAGAGCCGGCAGTCTTGAAGATCGATAGTAGCAAACATGGACTCACCAAACCTACCGGCGCAGTTCGCACAAGCGCGAGGCATGGTGACAGTCACTTTCTTCAGATCACTTCACTCACTTAAAAAACAATTCACTCACTTTAAAACACTTCACTCACTTTAAAAACACTTCAATCACTTCAACCGAAAACAAATATGCTGAAATACGCAGAAATAGGTTATCAGGGGTGATAGCCTAACCGAAAACAAAAATGTTGAGATACGCAGAATTAGGCTTCCAGGGGCGATAGCCTAACCAAATTTTTTTTTTTTTTAAATTGAAATACGCAATAATAGGCTACCAGCGTTGAATAGCCTAACCGAAAATAATAAAATTGAAATTCGCAGAAATAGGCTACCAGGTGTGATAACCTAACCTTAAACAAATATATGTATAACAGAATATGTAACTAAATATACAATTCACCAAATAGAGATTATATAAAAATAAAGTGTGACTGCACACAAGGGGTTAATATACTGTGTCAACAGATGGACCTGGTGTCACTGTAGCCTAGTAAAGCAGTAGCCTACTCTTTTTAGATAAAGAAGTGTATCAGTCAAAGGTTATTACAAGATCGTGCAAGCAACAACTAAAATTACAGATATATACTGTATAGCTACAGTAGGATACTAAATACAATATCTACAAGAGTTAATAATAAAACAGATTGGCTGGCTATAGGCTAGGCTAGGTTTGTGTTAGGTCAAAAGCTTGGCAGGTTGGGTTAGGCTAGGTTAGTTTGTACAAATACCACCCTTAGCTTAAAGTAAAATCAGTCTGAGGAGAAAAAGTCAAGAATATATCTAGGGGGAAAAGATAAATGAATGCACTTAAATTTGGTACAAAATTTGCTGGAATTTAATGTATAATCCCCCCAAAAGGTTTGTTTACAAAATGGCGTCTGCGTTAGTCTCTGTAGGCAGGTTAGTTAGTAAACAATATTGTTTATTAGCAAATTAATATGCAAAGCTTTACTTACATACAAGGCAGTTAAATAGATACTTACTACAGTAGGTAATGGGTAAAATTAGGGGCTACGATTTTATATAAAATAGTAATAAGAGAGCGTTTGTTTACAGAGCAAAACAAAACAATAGATGGCGCTAGTGGCGCCCTGTCCGAGCAGGAGTCTTGTGATAAACACAAAGTTTATCAGTCAATACACAGCGAAATATCGTGCAGTGTTACTTACTAAGCTACAGGATGGTTAAACGTGCTCTTAACCACCTTTCATGCACAAGAATGAAGAGGATGAGTAGTTAATACTCAAATTATGATCGATATCGTGAGAGCGTTGACAGAGCGTCTGCAGCGTCTGGCGGTAGCACTACTATAGGAGGCATCGCGCCATAACGAGGGGCATCGCGCTCCTCGGTGCCGCTAGAAGAGTGGCGAACACATCAAAAGGTAAAGGAGGTGTTGTTGTTGTTGTTGTTGGTGGTGTTGGTGGTGGTGGTGGTGTTGGTGGTGGTGTTGTTGTTGTTGTTGTTGTTGGTGGTGGTGTTGTTGGTGGTGGTGTTGGTGGTGGTGTTGGTGGTGGTGGTGGTGGTGGTGTTGTGGGTTGTTGGAGTCTGATTCGGATGTGAATAAAGTTTATATATTTAATGTGAGTTTAGTTTCGCTGCTACAGACCAAGTAGCTTAAAAGCATAAACAGATAAAAAATAATGTGGGGCACGATAATTTGTACAATATAACAAACTCCTACACAAACTATTATTTATTCAATTAATTCACTACACGCTCTTGTATACCTCAATATTGATCGGCAATAGAGAACACTGAATTGCTTATTTATTTAACCCAATCCGCATTTTACAGTACGGCGAATTTCGCTGTTTTGTCGGCATGTGTGTTTCGCATAATGCCCGTAGGATATAAGCCAATGTTTGCAATACACATTTGAATTCCCCTCTGGCCATCATATCATATTTAAGAGGGGTCACCTGCTTTTGTTCTCTTTCTCTCCTTTTCTCTCCTTCTCTGGCTTCTATCCATTCAGCCCCATTTATCCAAATGTTTTAAGACGTTTATCCCCATCCAGGTGTCGATTTCTTCCTGGCGAGCGATAGCGAGCCAGCATTGTATGGAGAAATCCGGCTTCGCCTGAGAAATTTTTCTATCGAAAAGTGTACAAATTTAGCTTGCTGTAAAAGCAAAATATATATATGCTGGCTCGCTGCCGCTCGCCAGGAAAATATAGACACCTGGATGGGGGTAAACGTCTTAAAACAGTAGGCTGAATGGGGCCGAATGGATACAAGCCAAAGAGAGAACGAGAGAAAGAGCAAAAAAACGAGATGGGATCCCTTAACCCTTTGTGGATTATGACGTATTTTCATAGTTTATTCTGCTTATCAATAGACGATGTTGTACAGTTGAGGAAGGATTTAACAGGGCAAAAACGGGCCCAACCAACCATCTGACTTCCATATATTTTTCTTAAGGGGAGACAGGCCGTTTTTCTTAATTTTCTTTTCCCTCGTGTTTAGCCCCACTAGTTTTTTTGAGATATTAAGACGTTCGGCCCATTACTTTGGCGATTTTAATATGATACACGTGCTGAATATATGGCTGTGTGTGTGTGTGTGTGTGTGTTACGATCACAAGGCAACATAAGTGGATCGACCCATTTAATTCCTCTTATGCCCCAGCTATCACTCCTACACAGGCTGTGTTAGCTATTGATTGTATTGATTAAGTCATGCTAGTGCTTGAACGTATATACTGTACTGAGAGAGGCAAGCCAGCACACACACACACACACACACACACACACACACACACACACACACACACACACACACACACACACACACACACACACACACACACACACACACACACACACACACACACACACACACACACACACACACACACACACACACACACACACACACACACACACACACACACACACACACACACACACACACACACACACACACACACACACACACACACACACACACACACACACCTCTATTGGCACGCATTCCAATGTTGAAAGGTGGCATCGAGACAGTTGGATAACATACAGTAGGCCTACAGAATAGTGCAATAAGAATGATCAATTACAGATTAATCTATTCCATGGATAAACCATTACAACATAAAACAATAATTACACACAAACATACTCTCTCTTTCTATCTCACCACCACATTTTTAATTCAGGCGAGATTAGAATACAAGTAAGAATACAATATCGACACTATCCTCGGTAGTAGTGATGACAAGAGGGAGAGGGAGAGGGAGAGAGAGAGAGAGAGAGAGAGGGAGAGGGAGAGGGAGAGGGAGAGGGAGAGAGAGAGAGAGAGAGTTTTCTCAACTGGATGTTAGAAAATAAAACAACAGTATTTACCTTTGGAGGTTTATGATGTGAGCTGATGAAACTTTAAATACCGGTACATCTTAATGATTTTCCAAATGTGAATTTCACCACTTTATATTATATAGCTTAGATGTACGGTACAGGGTACAAATATACAGGGTACAAATATACAGGGTACAAATATACAGGGTACAAATATACAGGGTACAAATATACAGGGTACACATAAAGGGTACAAATATACAGTGTACAAATATACAGGGTACACATATACAGGGTACAAACATACAGGGTACAAATATACAGGGTACAAATATACAGCGTACAAATATACAGGGTACAAATATACAGGGTACACATACACAGCATACACATATACAGCATACAAATATACAGGGTACAAATATACAGGGTACACATATACAGCGTACAAATACACAGGGTACAAATATACAGGGTACACATATACAGGGTACAAATATACAGGGTACACATATAAAGGGTACAAATATACAGGGTACACATATACAGGGTACACATATACAGGGTACAAATATACAGGGTACAAATATGCAGGGTACAAATATACAGGGTACACATATGCAGGGTACAAATATACAGGGTATACATATACAGGGTACACATATACAGAGTACAAATATACAGAGTACAAATATACAGGGTACACATATACAGGGTACACATATACAGGGTACAAATATACAGGGTACACATATACAGGGTACACATATACAGGGTATACATATACAGGGTACACATATACAGGGTATACATATACAGGGTACACATATAAAGGGTACAAATATACAAGGTACACATATACAGGGTACAAAAATACAGCGTACAATTAGACAGGGTACAAATATACACCGTACAAATATACAGGGTATAAATATACAGGGTACAAATATACAGGGTACAAATATACAGGGTACACATATACAGGGTACAAATATACAGGGTACAAATATACAGCGTACAAATATACAGCGTACACATATACAGGGTACACATATACAGGGTACACATATACAGCGTACACATATACAGGGTGAAAATATACAGGGTACATATATACACTATACAGGGTACATATATACAGGGTACAAATATACAGGGTACAAATATACAGGGTACAAATATACAGGGTACAAATATACAGGGTACAAATATACAGGGTACAAATATACAGGGTACAAATATACAGGGTACACATACACAGGGTACAAATATACAGTGTACAAATATACAGGGTACACATACATAGGGTACACATATACAGGGTACAAATATACAGGGTACAAATATACAGCGTACACATATACAGGGTACAAATATACAGGGTACACATACACAGGGTACAAATATACAGGGTACAAATATACAGGGTACAAATATACAGGGTACACATATAAAGGGTACAATTATACAGGGTACAAATATACAGGGTACACATATACAGGGTACACATATACAGGGTACACATATACAGGGTACAAATATACAGGGTACAAATATACAGGGTACAAATATACAGGGTACACATATACAGGGTACACATATACAGGGTACACATATACAGGGTACACATATACAGGGTACACATATACAGGGTACACATATACAGGGTACACATATACAGGGTACAAATATACAGGGTACAAATATACAGGGTACAAATATACAGGGTACAAATATACGTTCAACTGTAACAAAAGTGGAAACACGCTAAACAAATATATATTACGTGCATCATTATTGACAAAATTAAAGAAATACAATCAACAGCCTGCTCTGATTTAGACATTAGTTAATTAATACCGAGTTCCTCGGCATTCAAGTAATATTTATCTTAAATATTTTTCACATCAATAGGGATTTATGCATGTGGATATTTAATACTTATAATAATTAGTATAATCCTGTTTTCCTCAACATATCAATGTTTATAAATAATTCTATCTATCTATCTATCTATTGCCTGACGCCGTGATCCCCGAAGGGGTGGCCACGATCGAACCGCCACCATGCACCTCTGTCCCCAGTCAGTCGACACCCCTCCCCCCAACCAGCACCGCCTTCATCCATATACTTCCTCACTCCATCCTTCCACCTCTCATTCGGTTTACCTCTCCCTCTCTGTCCCTCCACCTCGCTCTCGTACACCCTCTTAGTCATTCTCTCGCTTTCCATACGTTCCATCTGGCCGAACCATCTCAAGTTGTTCCTTTTCACACTTTCCAGCACATCTACCTCCACACCACACCTTCTTACTTCCTCATTAGTCTGTCTATCCCTCCATGTAACTCCGCACGCACTCCTTAAGTAATTCATTTCCACTGCTCTCACTCTTGGTCTGAGTCTCTCAACCAACGTCCATGCTTCGCTTCCGTAAGTCAGTGTCAGGATTACCACACTGTCATGCAAGCACTTCTTCACTTCCATACTGGCCACCCTATTTCTTGTTATTGCTTTTAGCGTTCCTACAACCCTCCTCCCCTGTTGTACCCTCTCTCGCACTTCTTCATCCATAGTCCCATCTTTACTCAACACACTGCCCAGATACTTAAGAGTTGACGATCTCCATAGCCTGATCGTTCAGCTTCACCTCACACTCTGTGACTTCACCCCTTTCGAAGACCATAACCTTGCTCTTCCCCGCATTTACCTTCAAATTCCGTTTTTCGCACACTGTTCCAAACTCATTTACCAGACCCTGCAACTCCCATTCATTATCACTCATCAGAACTGTATCATCCGCAAACAGCAGTATAGGTAGCTTCCACTCAATTCCCTCCCTTTTCAGCGATACACCAACATCCACTGCTCTTGATAGCATTTCTTTCATGACTCCATCCATAAATAAATAATTATGATAACATATTCTCGGAGTTTGTATATATATTCTCAGAAGTTCCAAGAATAAAACATCTTTCTGTAATTAGGTTCCACAACTTTAAAAAATGTTGTATGGAACGTATAAGGTTCATAGTATATACATTCGAAAACAAAATGTATAAATAATAATTATCTGGTTTTGTATTTAAGCAAAAGAAAGTTACAAAATTTAACATCTGTATAAATTAAGGAGTCACACCTGATTTTTATCTTTTGTTCTCCTCTCCTCTCTTTCTCCGGTTTGTATCCATTCGGCCCCATTCAGCCAACTGTTTTAAGACGTTTATCCCCATCCAGGTGTCGATTTCTTCCTGGCGAGCGATAGCGAGCCAGCATTGTATGGAGAAATCCGGCTTCGCTGAAGAAATTTTTCTATCGAAAAATTTACAAATTTAGCTTGCTGTAAAAAAAATATATATATATGCAGGGCCGCTGGCTCGCTACCGCTCGCCAGGAAAATATTGACACCTGGATGGGGGTAAACGTCTTAAAACAGTAGGCTGAATGGGGCCGAATGGATACAAGCCAGAGAAAGATGAAAAAGTGAAAGAAGAAAAAAACAGGTGACCCCCTTAATGATGAGTACGGTACGAACGGATTATAACACACACACACACACACACACGCACACACACACACACACGCACACGCACACACACATTGGTTCCTCGTACTCCACACTCCCCTCATTAGATATTGACGTCCCACAACTTAGCCCACTATCGTTCTGAAAATGTCACATGCCACCTAATATCTCCTACACCACCACAACCGTTCTCCTTCCTCCTACTATATTCATATTATCTCCTACACCACCACAACCGTTCTCCTTCCTCCTACTATATTCATATTATATCATACACCACCACAGTCGTTCTCCTTCCTCCTACTATATTCATATTATATCATACACCACCACAACCGTTCTCCTTCCTCCTACTATATTCATATTATCTCATACACCACCACAGTCGTTCTCCTTCCTCCTACTATATTCATATTATCTCATACACCACCACAGTCGTTCTCCTTCCTCCTACTATATTCATATTATCTCATACACCACCACAGTCGTTCTCCTTCCTCCTACTATATTCATATTATATCATACACCACCACAGTCGTTCTCCTTCCTCCTACTATATTCATATTATATCATACACCACCACAGTCGTTCTCCTTCCTCCTACTATATTCATATTATCTCATACACCACCACAGTCGTTCTCCTTCCTCCTACTATATTCATATTATCTCATACACCACCACAGTCGTTCTCCTTCCTCCTACTATATTCATATTATCTCATACACCACCACAGTCGTTCTCCTTCCTCCTACTATATTCATATTATATCATACACCACCACAGTCGTTCTCCTTCCTCCTACTATATTCATATTATATCATACACCACCACAGTCGTTCTCCTTCCTCCTACTATATTCATATTATCTCATACACCACCACAGTCGTTCTCCTTCCTCCTACTATATTCATATTATCTCATACACCACCACAGTCGTTCTCCTTCCTCCTAGTATATTCATATTATCTCATAAAATGTTGTGTATCTTATGTACCTTAATAAACTCGCAGTGGTGTCTCTAAGTTGGCGAGTGTAGGAATGTATTTGTCCATACACTAAAGCCGGTATCACACGAGAGCTTTTATAGTCAACATTCGATGATCATCATTTTTCTGGCAACATTTCTGGAATATTCTGCACTGGTATCGGAAACTAGACTGATGGTAGACGAATTTAGGTAACCGAAATATTATAAATGTTGACCACATAAGCTGCCAGACCAGTGTTGAGGATAAATGTTGAGGGAAAAGCGCTCGTGTGATACCGTCTTAAGCAAAGTCACAGTGCAGTCAACATACTTTGACTATCTTTTTAAAGATGAATTATGTGAAATCTACAGAGAGAAACATCAACTCGACATTTCAACGATGTGAGTCAGACTGCCAAGGTATAGAAATAGTAACGAAAAATGTTCTTTTATGCCGACTTCCTGCCTAGGCAAACATTTTCGTCTCGGTCTTTCTTGTAACGAGTTTCCTTCTTGCTGAAAGTTTGCTCTCATTCAACCTGTCTTAAAGAAGGGTGAACGCTCTCAACCCTCCAACTATCGTCCAATTGCTCTCACTTCTTGCATATCTTAAGTTTTTAAACTATTCTGAATTCAAAATGTCTCAAGCATTTATCTTCCCATGATCTAAATTCAGATCACTAGTATGGATTCCTTAGGGGTCGCTCTACTGGTGATCTTCTTTCATATATTACAAATTCTTGCTCATCCTACTATCACGAATTCGGTGAGACCTATCTGTTGTGCTAGACACATCGAAAGCTTTCGATAGAGTCTGGCACAAATGTCTCATTTATAAGCTACCTTCCTTTGGTTTCTATCCCTCCAGCTGTGCCTTCGTCTAAAATATATTTTCTGACTGTTCTACAGCTGCGGTTGTGAACAGCCATCGCTCACTTCCTCAACCTATCTACTCCGGTGTTCCTCAAGGTTTTGTCCTGTCTCCAGTTATCTTACTAATATTCATTATTGATGTTCTCAAATGCTGATGACTCTACCTTACACTATTCAACTAGTTTTCCTCATCATCCCAGCATACGATAACTCCAAAACTCATATGATGAGGGCATAGCACAGCTATCTTTTGATCTATCAACTATTTATGATTGAGATAGATCAAATCTTGTTACTTCCAATGCTTGCAAAATCCAATTTCTGGATTTATCTAGCCGTCACGATGTTCCACACGTCTCTCCCTTATACTTCAACAGTACACAAATCAAGTTAATCAACCCTCCATATTCTCTCTCAATATTCTTGCTGCTTCTTATTCTTTTGACTTTTCTTGGAAAGATCATATAAATTATATATATATATTTTTTTGTGTATGTGCATGAAGGAGATAAATGGCAAAACTGCCTGTAACAAATGTGCCCCCCCCCCCCCTCAAGGTTGAAAGAGTAATAGAAAGCCCAAAACAAGGTATGTTAGAGATAATTTAGTTGTGTTGGAAAGAAATGTGGTGTGCTTCTTAAGTGTAGTGAATTTTTTAAGGAGGAGGAGGAGGTGCTTGTGGGAGTTGGCTGGATTCCTCTCTGTGTAGGTGAGACACAAAAAGAAACAGTTGGGGAAGCCAGGCAAATGCAACAGGAGTTCCAGCAACTCCTTATCATATGTCTATGTGGCCTCCCCTGGGTACTAACCTGCTCGATTGCCACCCTTGCTAAAATAGCGTCCCAGAAGTTACGTGTGCTCAACAGTCTCCATGTGTTCTTCAGCCCCGCACAGTTTCTTGCTTTGTGCGTCCATGTATCAAGTATTGCTACCATGTGTGGGGAGTTTCCACACTTCTCTAATGGGTAGAGTCAAAAGCATTTCGTCTCATCAACTCACTTCCTCTTACTATTTCCCTACAATATAGCTCTACCCGCTGCAAGGTTGCATCTCTTTCATTCTTCTACCGCTATTACAATATCCGGTGTTCTTCAGAGCTTTCTCAGTGTATACCTCCTCTCTTACTGAGAGTGGGGGCCACCTATCTGTCAACACACTCCCACTTCTATTCTGTCAAAATCTCTAATATAAGAGTGAACCAATATTCCCAGTTTTTCTTCTACTCAACAAATAAGCTCTGGAACTCTCCCCCTCAATTTTTCGTTCCCCCATCCTATAACTTAAATTGCTTCAAGCTCCGTGTGACCAGACATTTCGACTCTAACGTACCTTGACTATGGCTCTCTGTCACCCTTTCCACTTTGGGGAAGACACTTGTTGCAGACAGATTTACCCTTTGTCTACTTTAGGGGAGGCAGACCGTTTTTCTAGACCCCCTTCTCCCTAATGTTTAGCCCCACTAGTTTTGAGATTATAAGACGTTCGGCCCATTAGTTTGGCGATTTTAACACCTTTCACCCCATTTCATTGTCAATTTTAAGACCTTTCGTGCCATTTAAGTGTCGATTATTTCCTGGCGAGCGATAGCGAGCCTGCAGTTTTAAGAGGGACCGGCCTTCGGCCGGGAATTTATTTTACCGAAAAATGTACAAATTTATCTTTAAGGGGGGTCTAGGGTGTGTTTTTCTAAGCTTAATGGAGGTCTAGGGAGGAAACTAAAAAAAATATATGAATAAATTAATTAATAGACCAAACAAACGGCCAGTCTCCCCTTAAATTATATATACAAAAATGTACATTCTAGGATAATAATTGCCGGGAAATTATTGAGTGTGACTGTGGTCTGGGATAGATACGGAGTTAAATACAATAGTATTTATTATAATTATTGAGTGTGACTGTGGTCTGGGATAGATACGGAGTTAAATGCAATAGTATTTATTATAATTATTGAGTGTGACTGTGGTCTGGGATAGATACGGAGTTAAATACAATAGTATTTATTATAATTATTGAGTGTGACTGTGGTCTGGGATAGATACGGAGTTAAATGCAATAGTATTTATTATAATTATTGAGTGTGACTGTGGTCTGGGATAGATACGGAGTTAAATGCAATAGTATTTATTATAATTATTGAGTGTGACTGTGGTCTGGGATAGATACGGAGTTAAATGCAATAGTATTTATTATAATTATTGAGTGTGACTGTGGTCTGGGATAGATACGGAGTTAAATGCAATAGTATTTATTATAATTATTGAGTGTGACTGTGGTCTGGGATAGATACGGAGTTAAATGCAATAGTATTTATTATAATTATTGAGTGTGACTGTGGTCTGGGATAGATACGGAGTTAAATGCAATAGTATTTATTATAATTATTGAGTGACTGTGGTCTGAGATAGATACGGAGTTAAATGCAATAGTATTTCAAGGATCTTATATGAACCTATTTTATGACCGATTTAAGGAGAGTCACCTGCTTTTTTTTCTCTTTCTCTCATTTTCTCTCTTTTTTCTGGCTTGTATCCATTTGGCCCCATCCAGGTGTCGATATCTTCCTGTCGAGCGATAGCGAGCCAGCATTGTATGGAGAAATCCGTCTTCGCCGGAAACAGACATTTTTCTATCGAAAAATGTACAAATTTAGCTTGCTCTCAAAACAAAAATATATAAATGCTGGCTCGCTACCACTCACCAGGAAAATATTGACACCTGGATGGGGATAAACGTCTTAAAACAGTAGGCTGAATGGGGCCGAATGGATACAAGCCAAGGAGAGAGGGAGAGAAAGAGAAAAGAAAAACGAGGTGGGCTCCCTGTACATCATGATTATACCCAGGAAGGGGTATAAGTCCTTTTTTCTGGACCCCCTTCTCCCTAATATTTAGCCCCACTAGTTGTGAGATTTTAAGACGTTGGTTCCATTAGTTTGGGGATTTTATGATCTTTCATCCCATTTCTTAGTCAATATTAGGACCCATCGGGCCATTTAGATGTCGATTTGTTCCTGGCGAGCGATAGCGAGCTTGTAATTTTAAGAGGAATCGGTCTTTGGCCAGGAAATTTTTCTACCGAAAAATGTACAAATTTATCTTGAAGAGGGGTCTAGGGGGTGTTTTTCTAAGCTTGATGGAGGTCTAGGGAGGAAACTATACAAAAATATATGAATAAATGAATTAATAGACCAAACAAACAGCCACTGTCCCCTACAGATGGCGTGAATGATATAACCACCAGTGCTGAGTGTACGCATACAGTTTGATGACCTTATTGCAGCGTCCATAATCCAGTACGCCATTATTTACGCAATAAAGTCATCAAACTGTATGCGTACACTGGTGGTTATATCATTCACGCCATCTTAAGGGCACAGTGGCTGTTTGTTTGGTCTATTAATTGACCACTTGCGAGTTTCAGACTATAAGGAAGTTGGAGCCGTGAACATCGATAATAAACAAAAATGCAATAATAATGTAGCATTCTGATGGATGAAAAGTATGTTGAATTGGGTTTTGTGTATATATTAATGTACTCCAACCGTATTTTAGCCGGTAATTCTGCAAAATATCGATGTCTACAGCTCCAACTTCCTTATAGAACGAAAATTGCAGGTGGTTAATTAATTTATTCATATATATTTTTTCCCCCTCCCTAGACCTCCATCAAGCTTAGAAAAACACCCCCTAGACCCCCCTTCAAGATTGATTTGTAAATTTTTCGATAGAAAAATGGCCCAGCCAAAGGCCGATTCCTCCTAAAATTACAGGCTCGCTTACGCTCGCCAGGAAAAATATAGACACCTAAATGGCACAAAGGGTCCTAATATTGACAAAGAAATGGGGTGAAAAGTCATAAAATCCCCAAACTAATGGAACCAACGTCTTAAAATCTCAAAACTAGTGGGGCTAAACATTAGGGAGAAGGGGGTCCAGAAAAACGGTCCGTCTCCCCTGAACTGGAAGAGGCGTGATGGAATTGTTGTACTACTGAACTAGTTTCTCTGATAATGCGGATTTGAACTTCGGTAGATCTTAAGGGGACAGTGGTTCCCTTTTAGGGGGATTTTTGCATGTATTCATTATTTTTCTAGTTTCCTCCCTAGACCTCCATCAAATTTTAAAAAATAACATCCATTAGATCCCCCTTCTAGATTAATTTGTAAATTTTTCGGTAGAAAAATCTCCCGTCCGAAGGCCGGTTCTTCCACCATTAAAGGCTCACTATCGTTAGTCAGGGAAAAAAATCGACACCTAAATAGCACGAAAGCTCTAAATATTGAAGAAATGGGGCGAAAGGTCTTAAAATCGACTAACTAATGGGGCAAACATCTTAAAAGTAATGGGGCTAAACATGAGGGAGAAAGTGGTCCAGAAAACCGGCCCATCCCCCTTAAGAAAATTATATTGAATTAACCCGTTCGGTACCAGGGACGTCCTTTTCATCATATTCTGGGAAGTATTAGACGATTTTATTTATCTTAGGAAGAACCTCTGGCAATAATAAGGCTTCAAACTATCTCAACCACCACAGATCCTTCCTAAGCTGCATAATATCGTCTAAGTAGAGCCGGAATAAAATAAAACACGCGTCGCTGGTACTCAAAGGGTTAAATGTGTGCCGTCATTTGTTTCAGCAAACTTACGATAAGACCTAAAACAATCTTGCCCTGTTTAAAATGCTGGTACGGCTTAAAGCCAGTATCACACGAGTTTTTTTTAGTCAACATTCGACAAGCAACATTTTTATGGCAACATTTCGGGAATATTTTGCACTGGTATCGGAAACTAGACTGCTGGTGGATGCATTAAGGTAACCGAAATACTTAATATGTTGACCTCATAAGCTGCCAGACCAGTGTTGAGCATAAATGTTGAGGGAGAAAGCTCTCGTGTGATGCCGGCATAAGTTATACCAATAATATATACAATGGAATTCAGATATCGACCCTAGCCAATTGGTGTCATGTATTGTGTGCTTGTGTTGCCACCTGGTGGTCTCCAAATAACTCTCGGGCCTTTAAGGGGAGATGGGCCGGTTTTCTGGACCACTTTCTCCCTCATGTTTAGCCCCATTACTTTTCAGATGTTAAGATGTTTGTCCCATTAGTTTGGCGATCTTAAGACTTTTCGCCCCATTTATTCGTCAATATTTAGACCTTTCGTGCTATTTAGGTGTCGATTTTCCCCCTGGCGAACGATAGTGAGCCTGTTATGTTGGAAGAAACGGTCTTCGGTTGGGACATTTTTCTACCGAAATATGTACAAATTAATCTAGAAGGGGGATCTAATGGACGTTTTTTTAAATTTGATGGAGGTCTAGGGAGGAAACTAAGAAAAATAATGAATACATGAAAATATCGCCAAAAAAGTGAACCATGAACAAAGTGAACATAAAGTAAGGGGATAGTGTTTGTTTGTTGGTATAATATTATATACTGTATACGAATATATATAGTTATTAATTTATTTTCTGAGTTTCCTAGCTAGACCTCCATCAAGCTTAGACAAACACCACTTAGATCCCCTTTCAAGATAAATTTGTAAATTTTTCGGTAGAAAAATTTCCCGGCCCATGGCCGGTTCTTTCTAAAATAAGGGGCTCGCTATCGCTCGCCAGGAAAACATAGACACCTAAAGGGCACGAAAGGTTTTAATATTGACAACAAAATGAGGCGAAAGGTCTCAAAATCGCCTAACTAACGTCTTAAAACCTCAAAACTAATAAGATAAACATGAGGGAGAAGGGGGTCCATAAAAAGCGAGTACTACCCCCTTAAGAGAACAATAAAAGGATATGTTTACATCGCTACAAGTCAAAACCCCATTAGCCTCTGAATGCGTCACTATTAAGGGAGATGGTCCGGTTTTCTGGTCCCCTTTCTCCTTGTGTTATGCCCCATTTGTTTTGAGATTTCGGTGTGAGCATCCTAGGTTCGAATCCCTGGACTGCCACATGTATTTGTTGATTTCATTAATTGAGTTTAGGAGTAAAGTCGGTTGGTGGAGGGAACATAATAATTATAACACGTTCGGCCCATTAGTTTGGCGATTTTAATACCTTTCGCCCCATTTCGTTGTCAATTTTAAGACCCTTTGTGCCATTTAGGTGTCGATTTTTTCCTGGCGAGCGATAGCGAGCCTGAAATTTTAAGAGGAAGCGGCCTTCGGCCGGGACATTTTTCTACCGAAAACCGCATAAATTTATCTTGAAAGGGGGTCTAGGAGGTATTTTTTTAAGCTTGATGGAGATCTAGCGAGGAAACTAAGAAATATAAGAATAAATGAATTAATAGACCAAAAAAACGGCTCATCTCCCCTTAAACATAACGTAATCAATTCAGCTGTGCATTTACTCCTACACAATTCAGCTGTGCATTTACTCCTACACAATTCAGCTGTGCATTTACTCCTACACAATTCAGCTGTGCATTTACTCCTACACAATTCAGCTGTGCATTTACTCCTACACAATTCAGCTGTGCATTTACTCCTACACAATTCAGCTGTGCATTTACTCCTACACAATTCAGCTGTGCATTTACTCCTACACAATTCAGCTGTGCATTTACTCCTACACAATTCAGCTGTGCATTTACTCCTACACAATTCAGCTGTGCATTTACTCCTACACAATTCAGCTGTGCATTTACTCCTACACAATTCAGCTGTGCATTTACTCCTACACAATTCAGCTGTGCATTTACTCCTACACAATTCAGCTGTGCATTTACTCCTACACAATTCAGCTGTGCATTTACTCCTACACAATTCAGCTGTGCATTTACTCCTACACAATTCAGCTGTGCATTTACTCCTACACAATTCAGCTGTGCATTTACTCCTACACAATTCAGCTGTGCATTTACTCCTACACAATTCAGCTGTGCATTTACTCCTACACAATTCAGCTGTGCATTTACTCCTACACAATTCAGCTGTGCATTTACTCCTACACAATTCAGCTGTGCATTTACTCCTACACAATTCAGCTGTGCATTTACTCCTACACAATTCAGCTGTGCATTTACTCCTACACAATTCAGCTGTGCATTTACTCCTACACAATTCCCCCCAAGCAACTATTTATATCCTGGATGACTAATAGATGTGTGTGAAGTTGTGTTTTGTTTGTGTGTGTTCATTGTTTTCTGTGGTGTCGTCCCTATTCTGGCTCTGTCTTGAGTCGCCCTCCCCCTCCCCCCAAATGTCTAAATTTGTAAATTTTTCGATAGAAAAATTTCTCCGGCGTAGCCGGTTTTCTCCTTACAATACTGGCTCACGGAAGACATCGACACCTGGATGGTGATAAACGTCTTAAAACAGTTGGCTGAATGGGGCCAAAGGGATACAAGCCAGAGAAAGAGAAAAGGAGAGAAAGATAAAAAAAAAAGGCCGATGACCCCCCCTTAACCGAGTGATGAATTCCAATATCGTGACACGAGCTTGAAATTGCAATAGCTTAATTGATTTAGGTCACATTTTCCCGCAGTGAACTGATTGTGTGGGTATAGTAGAGGTCGATGCGTAATTGACCACTTGCGAGTTTTGGTCTATAAGGAAGTTGGAGCTGTGGCCATCAATATAAGGAAGTTGGAGCTGTGGCCATCAATATAAGGAAGTTGGAGCTGTGGCCATCAATATAAGGAAGTTGGAGCTGTGGCCATCAATATAAGGAAGTTGGAGCTGTGGCCATCAATATAAGGAAGTTGGAGCTGTGGCCATCAATATAAGGAAGTTGGAGCTGTGGCCATCAATATAAGGAAGTTGGAGCTGTGGCCATCAATATAAGGAAGTTGGAGCTGTGGCCATCAATATAAGGAAGTTGGAGCTGTGGCCATCAATATAAGGAAGTTGGAGCTGTGGCCATCAATATAAGGAAGTTGGAGCTGTGGCCATCAATATAAGGAAGTTGGAGCTGTGGCCATCAATATAAGGAAGTTGGAGCTGTGACCATCAATATAAGGAAGTTGGAGCTGTGGCCATCAATATAAGGAAGTTGGAGCTGTGGCCATCAATATAAGGAAGTTGGAGCTGTGGCCATCAATATAAGGAAGTTGGAGCTGTGGCCATCAATATAAGGAAGTTGGAGCTGTGGCCATCAATATAAGGAAGTTGGAGCTGTGGCCATCAATATAAGGAAGTTGGAGCTGTGGCCATCAATATAAGGAAGTTGGAGCTGTGGCCATCAATACAAGGAAGTTGGAGCTGTGGCCATCAATACAAGGAAGTTGGAGCTGTGGCCATCAATATAAGGAAGTTGGAGCTGTGGCCATCAATATAAGGAAGTTGGAGCTGTGGCCATCAATATTTAGCAGAATTACCAGCTAAAATGCGATCGTAGTACATTCATAAATATATATAAAACACAATTCAACATACTATTTATCCATCAGAAACCTACATTATTATTATTGCATTTCTGTTGAATATCGATGTTCTCTGCTCCAACTTCCTTATAGAACGAAACTCGCAAGTGGTCAATTACTGTTGTGGAGATGTTTCCTCTGCAGTGATGAAGGAATTGATGTAGTGATGTGACCTTACAATGATCATCAAATCTTGTTCTTGAGAGAGAGAGAGAGAGAGAGAGAGAGAGAGAGAGAGAGAGAGAGAGAGAGAGAGAGAGAGAGAGAGAGAGAGAGAGAGAGAGAGAGGAAGGGAACGAAGTTTGAAAGCAATGAGTATAGGTAATTGAGAATTATTGTTCTCCGGCTGAACTAACTTGTGAATAGAGGGAAGGGAGAAGGGGAGTACAAAGGAGTACAAAGGAAATCAAGCAACAACAGATCCAGTGACCCTTCTAGGTTGCTTGTCCTCCAAAACACTGAGGATCAAGTGTCCAAACAGTGGTTTAGAGTGGGTAAGGGAACATTGGAAAGGGAATTACTGCCCTGGAACTAATGTCCGTGGCAGGATTAGGAAGTTAGTAGGGGACAGACGGGTTAGTAACTGAGGGGGGGATAAAATAAAGTTATTCATTTACAAACGCAGTCAGTCGCGGGTTTGATGCGAGATATTTGTCTAGGCGGAGTTTAAATGAATCAACGGTGATGCAGTCTATAACGTTTCGGGGAAGCCCATTCCACAAGTTGACAACTCGATTGAAGAAGAAATTCTTAGATTCGTGCGAGTTAAAAGATTTACCAATAATTTTGCAACCGTTTCCCCGCGTGTAATTAGATTGGTCGATAGTGAAGTACTTACTACAGTTCATATTGTCGATGCCTTTGATGATTTTGAACACTTGAATTAAGTCGCCTCTTAATCTGCGCTGGGTTAAAGGAAATAGATTTAATTCTCTAAGACGCTCTTCGTATGGTTTGTTCTTTAGGCTAGGTATCATTTTGGTAACTCTACGTTGAACTCGTTCTAGCTTGTTTATATCTTTTTGGTAATAAGGGCACCAGGATTGAACGCAGTATTCCAGAAGAGGGCGGACTAAGGAATTGTAAAGGGTTAGGATAACTTCTTTGGATTTATGCTCAAATGACCTGCCTATAAAGCCAATTATTTTGTTTGCCTTCTTAACAACTTCTGAACATTGTTGACTCGGTTTTAGGTTACTCGATATTGTTACTCCCAGATCGGTTTCTCTGTTTACATTCTTAAGCTGAGTGCCATTCATCGAATAGTTTGCTTTCTCATTTAGGTATCCGATATGTAGTACTTTACATTTATCCGCATTGAAACTCATTTGCCAAATTTGGGCCCAACATGACAATTTATCTAGATTGTGTTGCATATCGTCAACTTGTTCTTTTGAGAGTACGCTATTTGCAATTTTTGTATCGTCAGCAAATTTTGAGATTGTACAGGAGAGACCCTCATCTATGTCGTTGATGTAAATTAGAAAGAGAATTGGTCCTAGTACCGATCCCTGGGGTACCCCGCTACTTACATTGGTCCATTTTGATGCCTTACCGTTTATGACTACTCTTTGCTTTCTGTCGCTGAGCCAATTTTCTATCCATTTCAACACACCGTCTTGTATTCCATGCGCTTTTAGTTTTAGCAGTAAACGTTTGTGGGGAACTTTGTCAAAGGCCTTTTGAAAATCAAGGTATATAATATCTACAGCTTTACTCTCATCGTAGAGGTTGAGGATATCGTGGAAGAAGTCTAAGAGGTTTGTTAAACAGGAACGTTTTTTACGAAAGCAGTGTTGAGTATCTTTAAGTATGTTATTTTCCTCTAAGTGATTTACGAGTCTGTCTCTTATGACCGTTTCTAGCATTTTACATACAACTGAGGTTAAGCTAATTGGACGATAGTTACTGGATAGGGATTTGCTGCCTTTTTTGAATATCGGTGTTACGTTGGCTAGCTTCCACTGATCGGGCATAGTTCCAGACTGCAAGGATTTATTGAATAGTAATGTCAGTGGTTTAGAGAGCTCATCCTTAGCTTCCTTTAGAACTCTAGGCGAGATTGTATCAGGTCCAGGCGTTTTATTTACCTTGAGTTTATCTAAACAATTCAATACTTCTCTCTCTGTAACGGTGATATTGCTTAAAACATCTGAATTATCAATCTGAATCGGCGATGGTGTAGGGATATCACTGAGGTCTTCTGTTGTAAAAACTGATGCAAAGAAGGTATTGAGGGCATTACTCATTTGTTCTTCGTCTTTGGTGTATTCTCCATTTTCATCGACTAACGGTCCAACAGTTGAAGTAACTACTTTTTTCTTTCTGATATAACTATAGAATTCTTTCGGGTTTGTTTTACTTTGATTCGCAATATGTAACTCTAAGGTCTTTTTACTTTGCTTAATTAACTTTTTGGCTTTGCGTCGTAGCTCTACAAATTTCAGCCGTTCTTCGTCATTTTGTGAGGATTTTAATCTATCATTAGCAAATTTTTTAGCAAGCAGGCAGTTTGAAATATCTTTATTCCACCATTTGGGCTTATTATTATGGCCTGGACGCCGAGTTTTCGATGGTATGCAGTCTTGCACTGCTTTTAGGTAAGTGGCTTCGAATAACTTCCAAGATGTATTTATGTCGTTATTGTGAATTAAAAAGCTCCAGTCAGTTTCTTTAAACATAGCTCTAAGTTAAGGAAAGTTTGCTTTCTTGAAATTAGGGACTTTTTCGATGCTACTATTTGGTTCGTTACTAGTAAACTTTAAAGTGAAAGTTATCGTATGATGGTCGCTGTTACTGAATTCATCACCAACATTCAAATTCTCTATTAATTCTTCTTTTGTTGCAAGTACAATGTCAAGAACGTTATTACCACGGGTCGGCGTTCCAACAAATTGATAAAGCGAACTCTCTTGCAAGTTCGTATACAAGTCATGTCCGGAGTGTGAAGTAAGAGTATCGCCCCACTTGGTCACAGGTAAATTAAAGTCACCAAAAATTACGGTATCTTGTGAGTTACTTACATCTGCAATTTGTTCGTAAATTTCTCGGTCAGTTTGCACTGATTGAGCTGGAGGTCTGTATATTAATGCAAGTATTATTTTGGTACCTTTATTATTCTTTATTAGCACAAAAGATGCGTCGACGTTCACAATTTGAGGTTTTGACAAGAGGGTAGGGTTAAGACTTTCTTTGATATAAAGTAAAACGCCACCTCCATTTCGATTTATTCGGCTTTTCTCAAACATTACATAACCGGGAAGTGAATACTCTGCTAAAAAGTCTCTATCTTCTGTATTGAGCCAAGATTCTGTTATGCCAATCACATCATAATTTTCTGTAAACACTAGCTCCTCTAAATCTGAAAATTTATTGCGTATGCTACGAGCGTTTGCATAGAAACCCTTTAAATTTGTTATTTTAGAACTCACGGAACGCGCTTTAATAATATTTTTGGTTCTTGTCGGATCTACATTTATGTTCATGGCTGTCCTCGGTCCTCGCTGTCTCCGGTCCTTATCGCTGGTGGTCCTCGGTTGCCTCTGTGTTTTTCTTGGCGTTGGATGATTTATGTCACTGCTGCTTCTTCTCGGATGGCGTTTTTTGATCCATGGCTGCGGACTGCTTCGTGTAGGAGACGACCCATGCGTGCTGAACCCACAGGGTTTAGATGAGTGCCATCCTTGCGGAACAGAGTAGGCTGGTTGTAGAAGTTGTCCCAGAGGTTGATGAATTCAACTTCTTCCCTCAGACACAAATGTTTTAGTCGGCTATTTGTGCTGAAGGCCTTGTCGTAGAATTTGTCAGGTGCGTCGATCTTGGGGAGAATGCCGGAGATGATGATATTCCTTGACTTGTTTTTGTAGTGCTGGATCATCTTGCGATATTTCTCCATCAACTCTTCGGATCTGGTGCGCATGACGTCATTTGAACCAGCATGGATGACAAAAAGGGTATTTTCATTTGCATCCTTTGTGGTATCTTCGAAGGCTTCCACAATGTCGTCCAGTCCAGCTCCTGGGATGCAAAATCTTTTTCGTTGAATTGGGACTCTGTCGCAGAACTCTTCGACCTGTCCTCGTAGGATGGAATCCCCAACAAGCCTGGTCTCTTCTGGTTCGTCTTCCATCTCTACCAATATCTCAAATCTGTTTGACATTGTGACTGGTAGATGAGACCTTTTCTGCGTTGGCCGTGCACCGTTCCTCACTGGTGTAAATCCGGAAACCTGTGGTGGCGGAACTCTACGTACAGGTCGGGGAGAGGAGTGGTTAGAACGGGCGCGAGGGGTTGGTACTGTTCGTGCTAGCAGGCTTCTTGCACGAGGAGTGGGGGAGAGACTAAGGTGAACAGGGCGGCTGTCCTGGTTTGATGTCGGCTCAGGTTCGTCAGAATCATCTGCTGCAGTGTCTACTGCAGGTGTTGGATTGTTGGCAGATGACGTTGGGGCGGTGGTGGATGCTGGAGTTGAAACAATTTGCGTTAGTGATACTCCAACGTTGAGTGTTACAAACTCTTGGAGAGATTCCAGCTTCCTGGTGAGGGCGTTGATCTTGTTGAGGGCTTCATCCAATTTTGCTGTCAAATCCTCTCGTTGCTGGCAGAGTCGGCAGACTTGTGGATCGGCAGGAGCAAACATGGAAGCACCAAACCTACCGGCGCAGTTCGTACAGGCACGAGGCATGGTGACTATCACTTTCTTCAGTTCACTTCACTCACTTAAAAACACTAAACTCACTTTAAAAACACTTCACTCCCTTCAGGTCGCTTCACTTACTTAAATAGGCCTAACCGAAAACAAAAATGTTGAAATACACACAAATAGGTTATCAGCGGTGATAGCCTAACCAAAAATTAAAACAAAACAAAATTAAATTTGAATACGCAGTGATAGCCGAACCGAAAACAATTTTATGTTTATTTAAACAGAAATAGGCCACCAGGGGTTATAGCCTATCCTAACCGAAAACAAAAATTATGAACTACCGGTAGGCAGAAATAGGCCACCAGCGGTGATAGCTTAACTGAAAATTTAAAAATTGAAGTACGCAGAAATAGGCCACCAGGGATGATAGCCTAGACTAACCGAAAACAAAAATTATGAAATACTGGTACGCAGAAATAGGCCACCAGCGGTGATAGCCTAACTGAAAATTTAAAAATTGAAGTACGCAGAAATAGGCCACCAGGGATGATAGCCTAGACTAACCGAAAACAAAAATTATGAAATACCGGTACGCAGAAATAGGCCACCAGCGGTGATAGCCTAACTGAAAATTTAAAAATTGAAGTACCGTACGCAGAAATAGGCCACCAGGGATGATCGCCTAGACTAACCTAAAACAAAAATAACCAAAAACAAAAAAGTATGAAATATGCAGAAGTAGGCTACCAGGGGTGATAACCTAACTAAAAAAGCAAAACAAATACAGTATATATATATATATAATAGAATATGTAACTAAATATACAATTCACCAAATAGAGATTATATAAAAATAAAGTGTAACTGCACACAAGGGGTTAATATACTGTATCAACAGATGGCGCTGGTGTCACTGTAGGCTAGTCAAGCAGGATTATATTTAGATAAACAAAGTTATCAGTCAAAGGTTACTACAGTACAAGATCATGCAAGCAACAACTAAAATTACAGATATATATAGCTACAGTAGGATACTGAATACGTTAACTACTAGAGTTAATAAGAAAATACAAAGCTAGGTCGATTAGAGGTGCGCGTGCGTCGTCTGCTACAAGCTAGGATAACAAATGTAAACAATGTTTATCAGTCAGAAAAGCAATAAAATAACATGCACGGCAACTACAGAACTATGTGGAGGTTAAACAAGCACTTAACTACTGTTCATGCAATGAATAAAGGAAATTGGGATATGAAATACTCAAATTATGATCGAGTTTTCTCAGTGGCGATGCGGAGCTGTTGGCGATGCTAAAGCCGGCGGGGGAGTGATAAAGCCGGCGGGGGAGTCGGGAGAGAGAGAGAGAGAGAGAGAGAGAGAGAGAGAGAGAGAGAGGATGAGGAATTATTATGTTTTTTACACCAACCAACTTCACATCTAAACTCAATTAATGAAATCAACCAATTCATGTGGCACTCCGAGGACTCGAACCTAGGATACTCCCATCGAAATTCCGCGCACTATGCATTACGCTATTAAGACAGTTAAAGAAATATGGACAAGCCTCCGATTTATTATACAGTTTGGAATCCTATACAGTAGCCATAGTTGTGTGCGGGTTGTTGCGGTAGCTTGTAGTTATTACAATATCAGTTGGGTTAAGGGGAGGCAGACCGTTTTCCTGGACTCCCTTCTCCCTAATGTTTAGCCCCACTAGTTTTGAGATTATAAGAAGTTCGGCCCATTAGTTTGGCGATTTTAACACCTTTCGTCCCATTTCGTTGTCATTTTTAAGACCTTTCGTGCCATTTAGATGTCGATTTTTTCCTGGCGAGCGATAGCGAGCCTGCAATTTTAAGAGGAACCGGCCTTTGGCTGGGACATTTTTCTACCGATAAATGTACACATTTATCTTGAAGGGGGGTCTAGGGGGTGTTTTTCTAAGCTTGATGGAGGTCTAGGGAGGAAACTAAACAAATATATGAATAAATGAATGAATAGACCAAACAAACGGCCAACAAGACTCCCTTTAATATCCTGTACACCACGCGCAAATGACAATATACTGTACATGGTAGTTACAGATCAAAACCCACATATATATTTACATAAACATATATTGGGAGTCAAGATTCAAAGTGCCATGTTTACAGACGGATATAGAAAGGACATTTATTACCGGACGAAAACGGAAACTCGACTGCTGTGAGTGTGGAGGCTATATAGCTTAAGGGCGGATGGGCCGGTTTTCTGGACCACTTTCTCCCTCATGTTTAGCCCCATTAGTTTTCAGATGTTAAGATGTTTACCCCATTAGTTAGTCGATTTTAAGACCTTTCGCCCCATTTCTTAGTCAATATTTAGACCTTTCGTGCTATTTAGGTGTCGATTTTTCCCCTGGCGAACGATAGTGAGCCTGTAATGTTGGAAGAACCGGCCTTCGGCCGGGACATTTTTCTACCGAAAAATGTACAAATTAATCTAGAAGGGGGATTTAATGCATGTTGTTTTTTAAAATGCAATGGAGGTCAAGGGAGGAAACTAGAAAAATAATGAATACCTGCAAAAATCGCCCAAAAAGTGAACCATCCCCCCTTAAACAAAATGCATAATTAATACAATAAAAATACAATAATTAAAAGAGTGTCATAAAATAGATAATAGTCATGCCACATACACGAAAGGTGGATTGGGAAGAATATGGGGCTGGGAAAATCTATAAATACACACACATAATGACCACGGAACAGGTGACTGGGGAACAATCTCCGTTCAGTGTAATAGCAGTTTCACTTGACCATTGACCAAGCTGCGGTTGTGGACGGCCATCGCTCAATTCCTCATCCTACAACTCCGGTGTTCCTCAGGGCTCTGTCCTATCTCCCATTCTCTTTCTAATTTTCATAAATAATCTTCTCAACTGTACCTCCAGTCCCATCCATTCATACGCCAGACGACTCTACCTTACACTACTCAATTGGTTTTCCAGAACGCCCCAACTAGGAATCCCTCAAAAACAAACTTAATGAAGCTATAGAACACTTATCCACTGATCTAACTACTATTTCCAATTGGGGCAGAGAAAACCTTGTTGCCTTTAATGCTTCCAAAATCCAATTTCTCCATTTTACTACCCATCTACTACATTTTAGAGAACTTTTCCTTATACTTCAACAATACAAAAATCAATCCTTCATCTTCTCTCAATATTCTTGGTGTCTCTTTTTCTTCTGCTCTCACTTGGAAGGACCATATTATCAGTTTTGCTAAAGCAGCCTCCCAGAAGCTGGGTGTGTTCAACCGCCTCAAAGGATTCTTTACCCCTGCACAGCTTCATGCTCGGTACAGGGGCACGGTGCGTCCTAGTATTGTTCACATGTGCGGTGAGGATCCTCTCACACCGCACTCCTAGACAAAGTAGAAAGGAAGGCCTTTTGTATCATTAACTCCCGCCCACTCACCAACTCTCTGCAATCTCTCTCTGTCCGCTGCAATGTTGCATCTCTCTCGCTATTCTATCGCTACTATAATAATCAATGTTCCTCAGAGCTCTCCCAATGTAAACCTAATAAAACAGGCAATACAGGATAGCCCAGATTTCGGTTAGGTCGCTTTCGCTCGCCAGGAAAGAAATTGGCACGTAAAAGCATGAAAGGTGTGATTATAGCCAAATAAATGGGGTGAAAGGTCTAAAAATGGCAAAACTAATGGGGCAAGTGTCTTAAAATCTGAAAACTAATGAGGCTAAACATGAGAGTAGGAGATCCAGAAGAAAAAAAACTTGAGGGAGCCCACTAGCCCAGCTCGCTTTTTTTCTCTTTCTCTCCCTCCCTCTTTGGCTTGTATCCATTCGGCCCCATTCAGCCTACTATTTTAAGACGCTTACCACCATCCAGGTGTCAATACTTTCCTGGCGAGCAGGAGCGAGCCAGCAAATATATTTGTTTTGTTTTGACAGCAAGCTAAATTTGTACATTTTTCGATAGAAAAATGTCTCCGGCGAAGCCGGATTTCTCCATACAATACTGGCTCGCTATCGCTCGCCAGGAAAAAATCGACACCTGAATGGGGATAAACTTCTTAAAACAGTTGGCTGAATGGGGCCGAATGGATACAAGCCAGGGAAAGAGAGGGAAGAAGAAAAAGATAAAAAAGCCGGTAACCCCCCCTTAATATATTTGTTGTATATCCCATGGGCTGCTGCTGCTGGTTCCCTTGGACCCTTCTGGGGGGTTTAGGGATTGGCTACTGATTGTCCGAGTGATTGATGGTGATTGAATGATTGATCGAAAACCAGAATATCACATGGCACCCTATAAGCTATAATAATCTGATTGACGACGGATACAAAACCATAGTATATAAATTATAAAAACAACACAGGCGAAATACAGCCAACTAAAAGAAAGCACATGGACGAACAAAGGAGAGAGAGAGAGCGAGAGAGAGAGCGAAAGTGAAAGAGAGCGAAAGTGAAAGAGAGCGAAAGTGAAAGAGAGCGAAAGTGAAAGAGAGCGAAAGTGAAAGAGAGCGAAAGTGAAAGAGAGCGAAAGTGAAAGATAGAGCGAAAGTGAAAGATAGAGCGAAAGAGAGAGAGCGAAAGTGAAAGAGAGCGAAAGTGAAAGAGAGAGCGAAAGTGAAAGAGAGAGCAAAAGTGAAAGAGCGAAAGTGAAAGAGAGCGAAAGTGAAAGAGAGCTACATAGAGCTACATAGATACATAGATACACAGACCACACAGACCTCAAGGTCCTTACTAGGCAGTCTGGCCTTACAAACTATATATGTATATATGCATATATAATTATATATATATATATATATATACTGGTATATATATATATATATATATATACTGGTATATATATATATATATATATATATATATATATATATATATATATATATATATATATACACACACCGGTACATACATATACACACACACACACACACACACACACACACACACACACACACATATACATACATACACACATACACACATATACTGTATATACAGTATATATATACATACTGTACAGTGCACACACATACACATATATACATTTTTTTTTTTTTTTTTCCATATCACCCCAGCCCTCTGCAGATAGAGATCAAGCCTTCCCTTGAAAGCGTTTATTGTGTCGCTCTCCACCACTCTCGCTGGTAGTTTATTCCACTCTGTCGCCACACTGTACGTGAAGAAACTCTTTGTGACATCTAGGTTTGCCTTTTTGGTTTTTAATTTCATTCCATTTCCGCGAGTTTGATTAGTATTGTTTAATGTGAATAGTGCATTTACATCGACTTTGTCGAAACCTTTTAGTATCTTAAAGCACTCAATAAGCTGACCCCTCAACCTCCTCTTTTTTAATGAGAACAGGTTCAATCGTTTAAGTCTTTCTTCATATGGTTTATTTCTTAATGAGGGTATCATCTTCGTCGCTTTACGCTGTACTGACTCGAGTCTTACAATGTCCTTGATCAGATAAGGTGACCAGAACTGCACACCATATTCAAGGTGGGGCCTCACCATACTTTTGAACAGTGGCACTATTACGTTTTCATGTTTATATGTAAATTTTCTTTTAATAAAGCCCAATGCTATGTTTGCCTTATTTGCAGCTGCTATACATTGGTCGGAAGTTTTTAGGTTTTCAGATATTAGTACCCCTAGGTCTTTTACTACCGTTGCGGTTTTTATTTGTTTGCCATTCATTTCGTATTTGTATTTCATATTTCTGCTACCAACCTGCAGCACCTGACATTTATCTACATTGAAGGGCATCTGCCATTTTTTCGACCACTCTGATATCTTGTTTAAATCAGATTGCAACGCATTTCTATTATCTTCATTCAGGACTGTATTTCCTATTTTTGTATCGTCGGCGAATTTGGAAATGGTGTTGTTTACCCCTACATCAATATCGTTAATGTAAATGAGAAACAGGACCTGTCCAAGGACTGAACCCTGTGGAACTCCACTAGTGACAGGCTCCCACTCCGATTCCACTCCATTTATCACCACTCTCTGTCTTCTGTCTGTAAGCCAATTTTTTATCCAAGAATGAATTTCACCTTTGATACCTATCCTCTCCAGTTTAGCCAATAGTTTTCGGTGAGGCACCTTGTCGAAAGCTTTTTGAAAGTCCAAGAAGATTATATCTAGTGATTTCGTCATGTCGTTATATGTGAATAGTTTGTTATAAAATTCAATCAAATTTGTTAGGCATGACTTATTTGATCTAAAGCCGTGTTGACTATTTTTGATTAGGTTGTTTGATTCGAGGTAATCTACTATCTTATCTCTAAGGATTTTTTCCATGATTTTTCCTACAATTGAAGTTAGACTAATTGGTCTGTAATTAATCGCTTTGGCCTTGCTACCCTTCTTGTATATCGGCGTAATGTTCGCATCTTTCCAATCACTCGGTACAATCCCCTGCAGTAATGATAAGTTAAATAGTTGTGTCAGGGGTTTTGCTATTTCGTCCTTAACATTCTTAATTATTTTCGGGTGGAGCATGTCGGGTCCCGGGGTCTTATTTACATTTAAATTACTCAATTTGCTTTGTACTTCGCTAACACTGATGGTGAAATCTCCTATCACATGAGTTGCGGTGTTATTTTCAAGGGTATGATCGATAATTTCTTCTGTGAAAACTGAGCCAAAATATTTGTTGAGCAGATTTGCCGTGTTTGTGTCACCTGTTATTGTCTGGCCATCTTCTATTAGCGGTCCGATTCCGCTTTTGATCAGTTTATTTTTATTTACGTAACTGTAGAATTTTTGGGGGTTTGTGGCACTTTCTCTGGCAATAGTCATTTCGTAATTTTGTTTGTTCGCCCTAATTATTTTGTTCACTTCTCTACTATTTTTGTACAAGTTTTTAATTACTTCAGTGTTTGTGTTATTTTTTACAAGTTTGTGGAGTTGATTCCTTTTCCTTATTGCCTTGCCAATGTCTCTACTGTACCAAGGGGGCATACTTGATTTCGTATTACGTTTTGGTTTCATGGGTACAAATTGTTTATGCGCTTCTGTAATTGTAGACTTAAAATGTCCCCATAGTTCATTTACTTAGTTTATATTTATTAGGTTTGAGTGTATGTTTGATAGCGATTCCTTAAGTCCGTCATAATTTGCGTTTTTGATGTCTGAAACCATTCCTGTTGTTTTTACTGAGGAATATTTGCTTATAACGTTGATTCTTAAGATTTTATGATCGGACGTTGCCAGATGTTCACCTACATCCAGGTTTGATAATAGATTTTCTTGGGTAGTGATTACGAGGTATAATATATTCCTGTCTCGCGTCGGCTGTTTTACGTGTTGAGTCAAAAAAAAATCCTGGATGAAGCTTGTCATTAGGCGTGACTCAGCATTTTTTCCGGTCAGGGTATTCCAGTCAATTAGGGGGAGGTTATAGTCACCTAGTAAAACTGTTTCGTCGGAATTAAGGGTTTTCTCTAGCATTTCATAAAAAATTGTATCATCGGCAACAGTTAGTCTCGTGGTCGGTACGCTGTAGTGATATTTAAGTTAGTTTTTTGTATTTATTTTGACGCACACTATTTCTGCATTACTTTCAGGGAGTCACCTCAACTGGGTTTAAGTAGGTTGCAACGTACATTGCAACCCCCCCTCTTTGTTTTCCATTGTTACGGTCTTTATGAACAAATTTATATGGCTCTATGTGATATTCATGAAGTAGATCTTTATTTTTAAGGTTCAGATGTGTTTCCGTTATACAAATAACGTCAACTTTCTCATTTAATAACAGACATTTGAGTTCGTCTATTTTGTTTCTTATTGAGCAGGCATTTATGGATATTATTTTTATATCATTTCTCTCAGCATGCGCTGGATTTGTTTTTCTTATTGGTGGGGATGGGTTTGGGGTTGTGACTTGAAGCCGCGGCGGGTTGTCAAATTCATTCAGTTGGTTGGGTTGGCTTGGATGGGGTTGGGTGGGGTTGTTTAGTTTGTTTTGTGGTTCAGGTAGGTAAATTTTCGCAACTTGTGGGCCATTGGGGTTGACGGTTTCGTTTAAATGGTTGTGATGGACTTGGAAGGGTTGGGTGGGGTTATTTATTTCTCTTAACTGTGCGGGTGGAGTTTGATTGGGTGGGGTTGTGGGAGGGCTTTTCCGGGGGTAGCGATGTCAATACTCAGAGGAGTCTATTAGCATAGTTATCTCTCGGTCCTGACTGGCGTTGTTTTCATGGGCAATGTAGGTTGCTTGATTTAGGGTGTCACTCATGTGCTGAGAGAGCGAAAGTGAAAGAGAGAGCGAAAGAGAGAGAGAGAGAGAGAGAGAGAAGAGCAAGAGGGTTAACTTAAATGAAAATGATGGGTTGGGAAAGTTGCTGGAGCCAGATTCACCGCCGGAAGGAAGGGAGGGGCGACTCAAGGGGCGACTATATCACACGAAATATTTTATCGTCAACATTATAGGAGCAATATTTTTCCGGCAACTTTTCTGGGATCTTGTGCACTGGTATCGGACTATAGCCGGCTTTATATCACCTGGCGGTAAATTCAGTCATTTTTTGTTTATTTTTATTTTTTTTATCAGATGATGATGTCTCGATACTCAATGAACATATATGAAACTACTATGCCTCTGTATTATATTAAGAGGGTAGTACTGGCTTTTTCTGGCCCCACTTCTCCCTCATGTTTAGCATATTAGTTTTGAGGTTTTTAGACGTTCGTTCCGTTAGTTTGGCGATTTTGAGTCCTTTCGACTCATTTTGTTGTCAATATTAAAACCTTTCGTACCCTATAGGTGTTGATTATTTTCCTGGCGAGCGATAATTTGAGATCGGCACATATATGCTTGGAAGCCTGTTAGTTGCTGGAGGCCCTTTATAAACTGAATATAATCGTCTGGTAGTAGGAATTAAAATACAACTAAAGAGATAACGCCGGTACAGAAGGGGTTAATGCTGATGGAAACACTCGCTCGGGTGGTCCTGGCTTGAAACTGATCTCCAACTTACTAAAACCGGTATCACACGAGAGTTATTATAGTCAACATTCGATGATCAAAATTTTTTCTGGCAACATTTCTGGAATATTTTGCACTGGTATCGGAAACTAGACTGATGATAGATGAGTTTAGGCAACAGAAATAGTATATATGTTGACCACATAAGCTGCCAGACCAGTGTTGACGATAAATGTTGAATGAAAAAGCGCTCGAGCGATACCAGCCTAAGGGGAGATTTCCACTTGAGGGATTATAATCTTGAGGAAACTAAAAAATAAATTAATATATAAATAAATAGACCCCAAAAAATAACCACTGTCCTCTTAACCTCTTCTTTACCGGCGACGTCTTTTCGATGTTATTGTAGCTTCATTTAGACGATTTTGTGCAGTTTAAAGAAGGATCTGTGGTAATGAAAAGGGTTAAGTGAGATGCTTCGAAGCTCTTTATTGCTGGAGGCCCTTTCTAAACTTCACACAACTCGTCTAATAGTAGCCATAAGTTAAAAAGACGTAGCCGGTACATAAGGGGTTAAATGAATCTGTTAATAGAGAGGTGCAGCTCAATAATCCGTCCAGGTGTCTCGTTCTTCCTTATGGCGAACAAACACACAAATGTTCAATTGATGCTTAAGGGGGGTCACCTGCTTTTTTTGTTATCTTTCTCTCCGTTTCTCTCTTTCCCTGGCTTGTATCCATTCGGCCCCATTCAGCCAACTGTTTTAAGACGGTTATCCTCATCCAGGTGTCGATTTATCCCTGGCGAGCGATAGCGAGCCAGTAATGTATGGAGAAATCCGGCTTCGCCGGAGAAATTTTTCCGTCGAAAAATGTACAAAGTTACCTTGCTGTCAAAACAAAAAAAATATATATGCTGGCTTGCTACCGCTCGCCAGGAAAATATTGACACCTGGATGTAGGTAAACGTCTCAAAACAGTAGGTTGAATGGGGCCGCTTGGATACAAGCCAAAGAGAGAGGGAGAGAAAGAAAAAAAAACGAGGTGGGCTCCCTAAACACGATCTGATCCGACGCCATGTAGGTCATTATATTTTGTTTCATAAATATTGAGGATTTTAGTTGGACTAGCCATTTTCTAGGAATATATTTTAGTTTATCCCGTAGGGTAACAAACACCACTTCCCAGACCTCCTTCAAACTAAAGGATGCCCACCAAGGCCCCCTTTAAGGTAAATTTGTACATTTTTCGATAGCAAAATATCCGCCGGGATAACAAGTGTTCCCCCCCCCCCCCCCTCCTAGTTATAGGAGTGATAGGGAGCCAAATGCAAGGTACACTCGGATACCATAGTCTCTGGCTCACTCCTAACAATTCGTGGACCCGCTATGTTTTTCTTTATGCAACTATAACTATCTGGATTGATTTTTGGATAAAATTTGCTTTTCATTAAATAGTATATCTAGTTTTGTAGTTGATGTATAAAAAATGATATTCATAAATTTGTGTCCAGAGATATACTTCCATAATTAGAAATAGGTGAAGTCCACGAATATTATTTTGTGAGTGGGTTAGAAACTATGGTATCCGAGTGTACTTTAGAGTCAAATGTCTGGACAAATGGAACTTGAAGCAGCTTAAGTCATAGGATGAAGGAAAGATAGATTGAGGGAGAGAGTTCCAGAGTTTTCTTGTTGAGTAAAAGAAAGACTGGGAAAATCAGTTCACTCTTGGGTTAGAGTGTTGGACAAAATAGGGGTGGGTATGTGTTGAAAGGTGGGTGCAACCCACTCTCCGTAAGGAAGAATAGATACACTGAGAGAGCTCTGATGAACACTGAAGATTGTAAAAAAGCGGTTGCAGAGTGGAAAAAGATGCAACATTGCGGTGTGTAGCGAGAGATTGTAGGAAATTAGCAAGAAAAGGAGTTAACTGATGAGACAAAAAGCTTTTGACTCTACCCTTTCGAGAAGTGTGGTATGGGTTGAACCTCCCCACTCATGTGAACAGTGCTCGGTACATGGGCGCAAGATACAGAGCAAGAAGCTGTGGAGGGTAAAGAACCGACGACGATGATTGAGTACACCTAAATTTTGGGAAGTTGTTTTAGCAAGAGTGGGAGTGGTGATAATTATGGTCTTTCCAACACAGATCAGAAGAAAATTATCCAACAAGAATATTGAGAGAATACAAAGGGTAGATTTGTATATTCTTGAAGAGTAAGGGATAGTCGTGTTGAAGGTTTTGACTGGTAGATAGATGGAGAAATTGGGTTTTGGAAGCATTGAAAGTAAAAAGCTTTTATGCTCCCACAATCGGAAATATTAGATAGATCAGAAGCTAGACGTGCTATGGCCTCATCACTTGAGTTTTGGAGTGATTGCATGGTGGAACATTGTAGAAAAAACTAGTTGAATAGTTTAAGGTAGAGTATTCTGTATATTCCTTATACCCTCATGTGCAATACTAGGAGGCTGATTCCTTACATGATTAAATATTAGTATTTTTTTGTTTTTCGGGAGTGAATAGTGATATCATTAAGGGTCAACAGAGTAGCTGTATATACAGTATACATACTACCTCCCTGAATTCAGGCCACTGGGTGCAATCTTCATAAATTGCCAGTTTTCTTCTTTCAAATGTAGTAGTCAAACAGTTGATGCAGTTAGAAAGATATACAGTGATAGAGAAAGAAGTATTAGTATATAATATTAGTAACATAATGTTAATGATGAAGAGTACAGATAATGACGTATTACGGGATACGAGTACCAGTACAAGAGTCAAGATGGAGCATAAGTTTGCAAGAACTTACTTTATTTTGAACTTTATCTCGATTCTTGATTTAAGGGTTGTGTGGACAGGTCCAATAAAAACTGTTATAGCGTAGGTGAGGCAGAAGTGGCCTCCCAGGAAGGAGGCCCAAACGTCGGGGACCCAAGGGGGCAGCAAATCGCCCACAAGGATGGAAGGGGAAGGGGAAGCGATGTACTATGACACTCGGCAGGAAGAAGATGCATGGGGAAGAAAAGAGTTGAGGATGGTGGAATCTACACAACCCTAGAGGATGATTGCGGCCCAGGGCACCAACTAGGAGGTTGGTGCCCACGAAGGAGCCCCAAATATAGCCAAATATTGCCGGGTACAGAGACTACCACCGTGGGAGCCACGTCCCTCCAGTGGGCAAAGGAAATTAAAGTTATGCGAGTTCACTATACTAATTTTTTTCCAGCTGATACTAAATTGCCATCTCTCCATTCTGATTACTACTTTATTATCATGATTGTGTGGCGAAATAGGTTGCTAGTTATGACAACTTGGCAATATGACGCACAGACATAGCAGTATCAGATTTGTCCAGTAAGAATCATGAAATCTGATGCTAAAGGATTCAATTTACCATCAGCTGGACAAAAATAGGCTACAGTTATTGTAACTTAAGACCGAAGTCGAAATAAGTCGAACTCTGAATAGCGATCGTAAACAGATTTGTAATGCCAATTCACAATTCCGAAAGGACAACGTTATACTGTATTATCATAGGTAATTAGGTATTAAACTTCTTCCAGTTTGAACATATCTCGACTTGGATCGAGAACCATTAAGTAAGAGATATTGCTTGCCTTGGAGTTTATTTAATAAACCTACAAACTCCGAACAACTGTCCAATCATTCCAATCCTAGTAGTATTAGATTTGATTAGAATTAAATACAACAATAATGATAATAATGATAATAATAATGATAATAATAACAATAATAATACATTGTTTCTGTGTCTCCCTCCTCCCCATGGCACCCAGGTATCATAATGGCCCAGTGAGAGTAATGGTTTCTGTTGAAGGGCCGAGTGACATGACCAATAACCACCTGGTACCGATAGCGTCATGCACAGTCACTCACACAAATTCATGTCATATCTTGGATTAATTTTACGAGGATCAAATTAGCCAGTGACCTTTAAGGGGAGGCAGACCGTTTTTCTGGACCTCCTTCTCCCTCAAGTTTAGCCCCATTTTGTTTTAGATTAGAAGGCGTTCGGCCCATTAGTTTGGCGATTTTAGCACCTTTCACCCCATTTCGTTGTCAATTTTAAGACCTATCGTACCATTTAGGTGTTGATTATTTGCTGGCGAGTGATAGCGATCCTGAAATTTAAAGAGGAACCGGCCTTTGGCCGGAACATTTTTCTACCGAAAAATGTACAAATTTATCTTGAAGGGGGGTCTAGGGGGTGTTTTTCTAAGCTTGATGGAGGTCTAGCAAGAAAACTAAGGAATATATGAATTAATTGACAAAAAAAAAACAAAAAAAAAACACGGTCTGTCTCTCCTTTAAGTGCAGATGATTATACACGATACCAGCACGTTAATAGATTATACACGATACCAGCACGTTAATAGATTATACACGATACCAGCACGTTAATAGATTATACACGATACCAGCACGTTAATAGATTATACACGATACCAGCACGTTAATAGATTATACACGATACCAGCACGTTAATAGATTATACACGATACTAGCACGTTAATAGATTATAATAACGAAATACCTTTAATGTCTGTCTGGCCTTGTGTTCAAATAAATATCCTGTAGCAAACATACACAGGTAAATCGATACCTGGGCAAGAGGTGGAGCTAAGCAATAACAAATTGCCCCCTGGGGTTAAGGAGCTTCACTCACATTTAATGGAAAATAATATGCCACATGTAGCCTACTGTGTGTCATACAAGGCGAATAAAAGGGGGGATGGTGTAAGTATGGATCAACGGTCATTCTACACAATAAACATATAAAGTCTTGCTATAGGGCTGTCTCTTTATAACACTATAGAGGATGGTGTGGTTAAAAATGCTGCAGGAGCAAATTATGTAGCGTGGTTTTGTTGGATCTTGCTGAGGCGCTGTTAGCACTATACCAACATCAGCCACAGGTTGGATTTGGGCTACGGTAGGAGTTTATATTGTATTACACTACAACTGCTTGAGCCATTACAATGCGATATAAAATTAAAACCTTGTATGTATGTATGAAACTGGTAGGTATAAGAATAGAGTTTGGCATAAAGAAGAAGGAGGAACAACTGTTGCAGGAGGAAACCACACAGAACATTCCAAGTTAGAATAAACAAAATCAGATTATAAAATATTTTAAAATTAAACATTATATAATAAAATATATAAACAATTAAAGATCGTAGAGGGCAAAAGCTAATATTGTCAAGTACCCCTATTTGGTCAGAGAGATGTTTCTTTTTCGACCACCCATGTTTCGCTCCATTACTTTGGCGATTTTAAGAAGATTTATCCCAATAGTTGGGCGATCTGATTAAAAAGACGGCTCACCCCATTCAGATTTTTTTTTTTTTTTTTTTAAGAGACAATGAACGGAGGAAGGAAAAACACAGATAAAACAAAAAGGTCCATGTGCCTAAAGGCATCCTCCATTCATAAAATGTTGGTAACAACTGGATTTAAACATTTGTAGATTGTAAGTTTGTGGAAAGCAATTCGAGGGAAGTGAATTCCAAAGAGTAGTAGTTCTAGGGATAAATTAATTTTGATAAGCAGAAGTTCTGCATTGTGGAGGAGAAAGTGTAAATTCATGGGCGCTCTCGGCTGCCCTAGTTCTACGGGGAAAGATGTGGAGAGGCGGCACAATTGAAGCAAGTTCCTCGGAACAATTGCTGTGAAAATATCTGTAGAATAATGCAAGGGATGCAACGTTTCTTCGTATGGATAATGTAGGAAGGTCCTGTGTGATTGCAGGGTTATTGATTAATCTAATAGCTTTATTTTGAATTCTGTCCAACTGCCTCAATGCAACCACTCCACTTCCACTCCACAGAGGTGAACAGTAATCCATCTGAGAACGCACATGACTTTTATATATTACGGCCAACTGCTCGTCAGTGAAGAATTCTCGAACTCTGTACAGGAGTCCCAGTTTTTTAGAGGCATTCTTAGCAATGCTTCTAACATAATGTGTCCAGCTCAAGTTAGTAGTTAATGTTACACCGAGAATGTCAATACTAGGGGAAGTGGGAATATTTACATCATTAAAAAATATATGGGAGTCCGTGAGATTCTGTCGGTTAGAAAATTGAATGTACTTGGTTTTCTGTGCATTAAAGGAAACTAGATTCTTTTGTCCCCATTCTTCAATTCTAGAAAGGTCCTGGTTCAGAGAAATTGCAGTGCTTATTTTTGAATTTATAAGATCGGGTTGGGTGAAAGAATTGGTAAATGTGAAGGAACTGTGGAGTGTTGAGTCATCTACATAGGAATGTATTGGATTATGAGTGGTAGATATGAGATCATTGATATGAATGAGGAACAGAGTTGGGGCCAAAACTGATCCCTGGGGAACACCAGCATTTATTGAGTGAAATTGAGAATAAAGGCCATCTACCATTACACGTATTTTTCTGTTATGAAGATAAGAAGAAATTAGTGGAACTAATGATGCAAGGCCGTAGTGTGACATCTTCGACAATAAGGATTGATGCCAGACTATCAAATGCCTTTGATATATCCAGTGCTATTGTATGTGTTTCACCATGTTGGTCTGTAGCTTGGTTGATTTGATGCGTAAGAAGGCAAAGAATGTCTGCAGTTGATCGACATCGTCTAAAACCATATTGCCTATCACTGATTAATTTATTATTCTCAAGATGCTTAATTATGTGATTATTTAATATAATTTCAAAGACTTTACCAAGAGTGGAAGTTATAGCTATTGGTCTGTAGTTTGATTGATCTGAAGAGGCACCTTTTTTAGGAACTGGATGGATGTTTGCTTCCTTCCAGGGTACTGGGAAGCATGAGGTATGAGTACATAGACGGAAATTTTTTGCCAATACAGGAGCGAGCACCAAGGAGCAATTCTTAAGTACTATTGGAGGAATTTCATCTGGACCAGGAGCCTTATCTACCGAGAGATTCTGCAAAATAGTTTTGACATGTCTGATGTGGATCTTAAGTGAGGGAATTTCAGTCGAATTAAAATTAAGTACAGGGACATCTTGATTATTTCATCTAAGGTTGAGTTGGAGAAAATATCCGCAAGAAGGTTAGCTTTACCTCGTGGGTCACTTACAAGATTGCCAGTCGGAGATTTTAATGGTGGAATGGATGAAGCAGTTGTGAAGTTGGATTTGAATGAGTTAAGAGTAGACCAAAATATTTTGTTATCATTTGGATTATTTAGAAGTTTATTTGCCTGCTTGTGGAGAAAGTTTGATTTAGTTAGGTTTAATACAGTTTTGGCATGATTTCTGATGTTTCTAAAGTAATTAAAGGCTTCATGTGTTTTTGATCTTGTGTATGCATTGTAGGCTATTGCTTTTTGTTCAGTTACTCTAGCACAATTATGGTCAAACCACTTAGGTGAATTAGATCTTTTAATGTACTTTTGATGAGGAATAAAAGTTTCCATTCCAATTTTTACAAAATCTTGTATGTGGCTCAAGGTGGAGTGTGCATCATTAGAAAAGAAAGAGGTCCAGGGAATATCAATAAAGAAACCTTGAAGACCCTCCCAGTCTGCCCTATCGTAATGCCATTTAGTCACCAAAACAGGTTCAGAGTGGGAAGGTGTGGTAGGTGATAGACAGGTGGCCTGTATCAGATAGTGATCAGAAGATCCAAGCGGGGACCTCACTGTAACATCATAATTTTCTGAATTGGTTGTTAAAAATAAGTCCAGTAGGTGGGAATTATGATTAGGATTATCTGGTACACGGGTGGGTTGGTTGACTAGTTGAGCGAGATTAAATTAGTCTGCAAATAGCTCACATTCAAGACCAGCATCATCAGTCCTGGCTGAATGAGTGAGCCATTCAACATTATGGACATTAAAATCACCCAACACAGTGATTTCAGAAGAAGCATTTAAATTGAGGACACTGAGTTGTGAGGACAGAGAATCAAAAAGACTTTGCTCTGGAGGAGTATTTGGGGAACGGTAGATGCAACATATGTATTTAAATTTACCAGCAGAAATTAATTTGTATATAGAATAATCAAAATAGGGACAATTGAAACTAGTAACCTCCTCCAGGGCAATTTCAGATTTTGCGAAGCAACATACAACTCCTTTAGGTCTGAAATTTTGGAGCAGTTGATAACCTGGAAAATTAAATCTAGACGTGTCAGATGTGGATGTTACTTGAGTCTCTGTCAAAAAAAGGAGAGTAGGAGATTCTGCTTGAAGAAATTGGTGTACAGAATTGATGTTAGAGTGAAGTCCCCTTATATTGCTAAAGAAAAAGCTGCACCGACGAGCAGCTTTGGGGACGTTGCAATGCTCTTGACACAGTCGCATGATGACGACCGGGAGGGCCCTGTGTCAATGACCCAACCCTGCCGGGGGTGGATATCCGAGTGACCACCAGGTTTGCTCTTAACAATTGTACTGCCATATTTATTGGGTAAGGTGTATGGTGTTATATGTATGATATGTAGTGGGAAGAGTAGTGTTTTATGGATAGAGGATAGCGATGTAGGGCAATGTCGTGAAGTTGGATGTGTATGTTATATAAAAAGGGTTTTCTTGATACCCCTGATGTGTGAGGCAGAAAGATGTGTATCCAGCTACCAAGGCCTGGGAGAGAAAATGGAATTCAGGCTATTCCCCGAGTCTCCCGAAACCTTGGCGGTAGTACTTCCCTGGGCGGGGCTGCCTACCCCTACTACCCCTACTACCCCTACCTTTGGCGAGCGATAACGAGCCTGTAACCTAGAATAAATCGGCCTTCTGCCCAGATATTTTGTATCGTAAAATGTGGACATTTACCTTGAAGAGGGTCTGCGTGGGCATGTTTTGGTTTAGAGGAAGTCTGGGAAGGCGATTTTGATAGCCTAGAAGATAAACTAAAATATATTGCTTCAAAAATCGCAAAAACAAGCAAAACCCTCAATAATAATTCCATGCAATATGATGACACGCAGGACGTCGATCCAGATAGTGATTTGTCTCTTCTGTTTTGGTATTAGCAAGAAGATTTCTTAAAGTTGTGGAGTTGATAGAACGCCTTAAGGGGAGATTTCCACTTGAGATATATATTTCTGGACCCCTTTCTCCCTCATGGTTAGCCCCATTGCTTTTGAGATTTTAAGACGTTCGCCCTAGTAGTTTTGAAATTTTAAGACATTTTGCCCCATTTCTGTCAATTTCAAGACCTTTCGTGCCATTAAGGTGTCTATTTTTTCCTGGCGAGCGATAGCGAGCCTGTAATTTAAGAGCAACCGGCCTCCGGCCGGGACATTTTTCTACCGAAAAATGTACAAATTTATCTTGAAAGGGGGTCTAGAGGGTGTAATTTTTAGCTTGATGAAAACGTAGGGAACAAACTAAATACCTCCCCTTAAACTCTTAGAACTAATGGAGATAGATATTAGGGAGAAAGGGGTCCAGAACAAAATCCCCGTAAGATACCTAATATGCGATTGATATGTGTGTGAAAGAGGCTAGTAGCCTAAATGATAGGTCGATCATTTCCAAGCAAATATTTCCATTATGGCAGATTTTGAAATATTAAAGGTATACACATGTCAGCCTCCTTATATGGTTGTAATTCAATATAATTCCAAACGCCAATGTATACGCTCTTCGAAATGTTGCCAGATAAATGGAATCGAAAACTGAAGGTAAATCCGTTCATTAGAATCTGAACATAAGAAAACGGGAGTCTGCAGAAAGCCGATCGGCCCACACAAGGCAGATCCCTGTCACAAGCAACCCCAATTATAGACCCAACTCACTAATGCCTTGAGGACTGACCTCGCCAAAACTGTCAGAGATCAACACAAGATTACGGGGGTCTGCAGAGCGCCGATTGGCCCACACCAAGCAGATCCCCCCTCATACCCAACCCC
>JBAKBP010017629.1:0-48514 GCA_037953745.1 Lithodes maja
CTATTATATGTCTACCTCTCGTGTAGATAGCCCAGTTATAGAGGCTCTAAATCCCGTTTTATGTCTCCCACCATACAAGACCAATTCACTTTAGTGTCCAATCTCAGAAAATAATTTTTGAGAAAATATAATTTTGTCAATTCAATGTTAATTAGCCTAGTTTTTAGGGTGATTTTAGCTCTATTATATGTCTACCTCTCGTGTAGATAGCCCAGTTATATAGGCTCTAAATCCCATTTTATTATTTTGTCAATTCAATGTTAATTAGCCTAGTTTTTAGGGTGATTTTAGCTCTATTATATGTCTACCTCTCGTGTAGATAGCCCAGTTATAGAGGCTCTAAATCCCTTTTTATGTCTCCACCATACAAGACCAATTCACTTTAGTGTCCAATCTCAGAAAATAGTTTTTGAGAAATATTATTTTGTCAATTCAATGTTAACTAGCCTAGTTTTTAGGGGTGATTTTAGCTCTATTATATGTCTACCTCTCGGGTAGATAGCCCAGTTATAGAGCTCTAAACCCCGTTTCGTGTCTCCACTATACAAGACCATTAATTCACTTTAGTGTCCAATCTCAGAAAATAGTTTTTGAGAAAATATTATTTTGTCAATTCAATGTTAATTAGCCTAGTTTTTAGGGTGATTTTAGCTCTATTATATGTCTACCTCTCATGTAGATAGCCCAGTTATAGAGGCTCTAAACCCCGTTTCGTGTCTCCACTATACAAGACCATTAATTCACTTTAGTGTCCAATCTCAGAAAATAGTTTTTGAGAAAATCTTATTTTGGTCAATTCAATGTTTAACTAGCCTAGTTTATAGGCTGATTTTAGCTCTATTATATGTCTACCTCTCGTGTAGATAGCCCAGTTATAGAGGCTCTAAATCCCGCTTTGTGTCTCCACCATACTAGACCAATTCACTTTAGTGTCCAAATCTCAGAAAATAGTTTTTGAGAAAATATTATTTTGTCAATTCAATGTTAATTAGCCTAGTTTTTAGGGTGATTTTAGCTCTATTATATGTCTACCTCTCGTGTAGATAGCCCAGTTATAGAGGCTCTAAATCCCGTTTTGTGTCTCCACCATACAAGACCAATTCACTTTAGTGTCCAATCTCAGAAAATAGTTTTTGAGAAAATATTATTTTGTCAATTCAATGTTAATTAGCCTAGTTTTTAGGGTGATTTAGCTCCTCGTGTAGATAGCCCAGTTATAGAGGCTCTAAATCCCGTTTTGTGTCTCCACCATACAAGACCAATTCACTTTAGTGTCCAATCTCAGAAAATAGTTTTTGAGAAAATATTATTTTGTCAATTCAATGTTAATTAGCCTAGTTTTTAGGGTGATTTTAGCTCTATTATATGTCTACCTCTCGTGTAGATAGCCCAGTTATAGAGGCTCTAAATCCCGTTTTGTGTCTCCACCATACAAGACCAATTCACTTTAGTGTCCAATCTCAGAAAATAGTTTTTGAGAAAATATTAGTTTGTCAATTCAATGTTAATTAGCCTAGTTTTTAGGGTGATTTTAGCTCTATTATATGTCTACCTCTCGTGTAGATAGCCCAGTTATAGAGGCTCTAAATCCCGTTTTATGTCTCCACCATACAAGACCAATTCACTTTAGTGTCCAATCTCAGAAAATAGTTTTTGAGAAAATTTTATTTTGTCAATTCAATGTTAATTAGCCTAGTTTTTAGGGTGATTTTAGCTCTATTATATGTCTACCTCTCGTGTAGATAGCCCAGTTATAGAGGCTCTAAATCCCATTTATATTATTTTGTCAATTCAATGTTAATTTGCCTAGTTTTTAGGGTGATTTTAGCTCTATTATATGTCTACCTCTCGTGTAGATAGCCCAGTTATAGAGGCTCTAAATCCCGTTTTGTGTCTCCACCATACAAGACCAATTCACTTTAGTGTCCAATCTCAGAAAATAGTTTTTGAGAAAATATTAGTTTGTCAATTCAATGTTAATTAGCCTAGTTTTTAGGGTGATTTTAGCTCTATTATATGTCTACCTCTCGTGTAGATAGCCCAGTTATAGAGGCTCTAAATCCCGTTTTGTGTCTCCACCATACAAGACCAATTCACTTTAGTGTCCAATCTCAGAAAATAGTTTTTGAGAAAATATTATTTTGTCAATTCAATGTTAATTAGCCTAGTTTTTAGGGTGATTTTAGCTCTATTATATGTCTACCTCTCGTGTAGATAGCCCAGTTATAGAGGCTCTAAATCCCGTTTTGTGTCTCCACCATACAAGACCAATTCACTTTAGTGTCCAATCTCAGAAAATAGTTTTTGAGAAAATATTAGTTTGTCAATTCAATGTTAATTAGCCTAGTTTTTAGGGTGATTTTAGCTCTATTATATGTCTACCTCTCGTGTAGATAGCCCAGTTATAGAGGCTCTAAATCCCGTTTTGTGTCTCCACCATACAAGACCAATTCACTTTAGTGTCCAATCTCAGAAAATAGTTTTTGAGAAAATATTAGTTTGTCAATTCAATGTTAATTAGCCTAGTTTTTAGGGTGATTTTAGCTCTATTATATGTCTACCTCTCGTGTAGATAGCCCAGTTATAGAGGCTCTAAATCCCGTTTTATGTCTCCACCATACAAGACCAATTCACTTTAGTGTCCAATCTCAGAAAATAGTTTTTGAGAAAATATTATTTTGTCAATTCAATGTTAATTAGCCTAGTTTTTAGGGTGATTTTAGCTCTATTATATGTCTACCTCTCGTGTAGATAGCCCAGTTATATAGGCTCTAAATCCCATTTATATTATTTTGTCAATTCAATGTTAATTAGCCTAGTTTTTAGGGTGATTTTAGCTCTATTATATGTCTACCTCTCGTGTAGATAGCCCAGTTATAGAGGCTCTAAATCCCGTTTTATGTCTCCACCATACAAGACCAATTCACTTTAGTGTCCAATCTCAGAAAATAGTTTTTGAGAAAATATTATTTTGTCAATTCAATGTTAACTAGCCTAGTTTTTAGGGTGATTTTAGCTCTATTATATGTCTACCTCTCGGGTAGATAGCCCAGTTATAGAGGCTCTAAACCCCGTTTCGTGTCTCCACTATACAAGACCATTAATTCACTTTAGTGTCCAATCTCAGAAAATAGTTTTTGAGAAAATATTATTTTGTCAATTCAATGTTAATTAGCCTAGTTTTTAGGGTGATTTTAGCTCTATTATATGTCTACCTCTCATGTAGATAGCCCAGTTATAGAGGCTCTAAACCCCGTTTCGTGTCTCCACTATACAAGACCATTAATTCACTTTAGTGTCCAATCTCAGAAAATAGTTTTTGAGAAAATCTTATTTTGGTCAATTCAATGTTAACTAGCCTAGTTTATAGGCTGATTTTAGCTCTATTATATGTCTACCTCTCGTGTAGATAGCCCAGTTATAGAGGCTCTAAATCCCGCTTTGTGTCTCCACCATACAAGACCAATTCACTTTAGTGTCCAATCTCAGAAAATAGTTTTTGAGAAAATATTATTTTGTCAATTCAATGTTAATTAGCCTAGTTTTTAGGGTGATTTTAGCTCTATTATATGTCTACCTCTCGTGTAGATAGCCCAGTTATAGAGGCTCTAAATCCCGTTTTGTGTCTCCACCATACAAGACCAATTCACTTTAGTGTCCAATCTCAGAAAATAGTTTTTGAGAAAATATTATTTTGTCAATTCAATGTTAATTAGCCTAGTTTTTAGGGTGATTTTAGCTCTATTATATGTCTACCTCTCGTGTAGATAGCCCAGTTATAGAGGCTCTAAATCCCGTTTTGTGTCTCCACCATACAAGACCAATTCACTTTAGTGTCCAATCTCAGAAAATAGTTTTTGAGAAAATATTATTTTGTCAATTCAATGTTAATTAGCCTAGTTTTTAGGGTGATTTTAGCTCTATTATATGTCTACCTCTCGTGTAGATAGCCCAGTTATAGAGGCTCTAAATCCCGTTTTGTGTCTCCACCATACAAGACCAATTCACTTTAGTGTCCAATCTCAGAAAATAGTTTTTGAGAAAATATTAGTTTGTCAATTCAATGTTAATTAGCCTAGTTTTTAGGGTGATTTTAGCTCTATTATATGTCTACCTCTCGTGTAGATAGCCCAGTTATAGAGGCTCTAAATCCCGTTTTATGTCTCCACCATACAAGACCAATTCACTTTAGTGTCCAATCTCAGAAAATAGTTTTTGAGAAAATTTTATTTTGTCAATTCAATGTTAATTAGCCTAGTTTTTAGGGTGATTTTAGCTCTATTATATGTCTACCTCTCGTGTAGATAGCCCAGTTATAGAGGCTCTAAATCCCATTTATATTATTTTGTCAATTCAATGTTAATTAGCCTAGTTTTTAGGGTGATTTTAGCTCTATTATATGTCTACCTCTCGTGTAGATAGCCCAGTTATAGAGGCTCTAAATCCCGTGTTATGTCTCCACCATACAAGACCAATTCACTTTAGTGTCCAATCTCAGAAAATAGTTTTTGAGAAAATATTATTTTGTCAATTCAATGTTAACTAGCCTAGTTTTTAGGGTGATTTTAGCTCTATTATATGTCTACCTCTCGGGTAGATAGCCCAGTTATAGAGGCTCTAAACCCCGTTTCGTGTCTCCACTATACAAGACCATTAATTAACTTTAGTGTCCAATCTCAGAAAATAGTTTTTGAGAAAATATTATTTTGTCAATTCAATGTTAATTAGCCTAGTTTTTAGGGTGATTTTAGCTCTATTATATGTCTACCTCTCATGTAGATAGCCCAGTTATAGAGGCTCTAAACCCCGTTTCGTGTCTCCACTATACAAGACCATTAATTCACTTTAGTGTCCAATCTCAGAAAATAGTTTTTGAGAAAATCTTATTTTGGTCAATTCAATGTTAACTAGCCTAGTTTATAGGCTGATTTTAGCTCTATTATATGTCTACCTCTCGTGTAGATAGCCCAGTTATAGAGGTTCTAAATCCCGTTTTGTGTCTCCACCATACAAGACCAATTCACTTTAGTGTCCAATCTCAGAAAATAGTTTTTGAGAAAATATTATTTTGTCAATTCAATGTTAATTAGCCTAGTTTTTAGGGTGATTTTAGCTCTATTATATGTCTACCTCTCGTGTAGATAGCCCAGTTATAGAGGCTCTAAATCCCGTTTTGTGTCTCCACCATACAAGACCAATTCACTTTAGTGTCCAATCTCAGAAAATAGTTTTTGAGAAAATATTATTTTGTCAATTCAATGTTAATTAGCCTAGTTTTTAGGGTGATTTTAGCTCTATTATATGTCTACCTCTCGTGTAGATAGCCCAGTTATAGAGGCTCTAAATCCCGTTTTGTGTCTCCACCATACAAGACCAATTCACTTTAGTGTCCAATCTCAGAAAATAGTTTTTGAGAAAATATTATTTTGTCAATTCAATGTTAATTAGCCTAGTTTTTAGGGTGATTTTAGCTCTATTATATGTCTACCTCTCGTGTAGATAGCCCAGTTATAGAGGCTCTAAATCCCGTTTTGTGTCTCCACCATACAAGACCAATTCACTTTAGTGTCCAATCTCAGAAAATAGTTTTTGAGAAAATATTAGTTTGTCAATTCAATGTTAATTAGCCTAGTTTTTAGGGTGATTTTAGCTCTATTATATGTCTACCTCTCGTGTAGATAGCCCAGTTATAGAGGCTCTAAATCCCGTTTTGTGTCTCCACCATACAAGACCAATTCACTTTAGTGTCCAATCTCAGAAAATAGTTTTTGAGAAAATATTAGTTTGTCAATTCAATGTTAATTAGCCTAGTTTTTAGGGTGATTTTAGCTGTATTGTATGTCTACCTCTCGTGTAGATAGCCCAGTTATAGAGGCTCTAAATCCCGTTTTGTGTCTCCACCATACAAGACCAATTCACTTTAGTGTCCAATCTCAGAAAATAGTTTTTGAGAAAATATTAGTTTGTCAATTCAATGTTAATTAGCCTAGTTTTTAGGGTGATTTTAGCTCTATTATATGTCTACCTCTCGTGTAGATAGCCCAGTTATAGAGGCTCTAAATCCCGTTTTGTGTCTCCACCATACAAGACCAATTCACTTTAGTGTCCAATCTCAGAAAATAGTTTTTGAGAAAATATTAGTTTGTCAATTCAATGTTAATTAGCCTAGTTTTTAGGGTGATTTTAGCTCTATTATATGTCTACCTCTCGTGTAGATAGCCCAGTTATAGAGGCTCTAAATCCCGTTTTGTGTCTCCACCATACAAGACCAATTCACTTTAGTGTCCAATCTCAGAAAATAGTTTTTGAGAAAATATTAGTTTGTCAATTCAATGTTAATTAGCCTAGTTTTTAGGGTGATTTTAGCTCTATTATATGTCTACCTCTCGTGTAGATAGCCCAGTTATAGAGGCTCTAAATCCCGTTTTGTGTCTCCACCATACAAGACCAATTCACTTTAGTGTCCAATCTCAGAAAATAGTTTTTGAGAAAATATTATTTTGTCAATTCAATGTTAATTAGCCTAGTTTTTAGGGTGATTTTAGCTCTATTATATGTCTACCTCTCGTGTAGATAGCCCAGTTATAGAGGCTCTAAATCCCGTTTTGTGTCTCCACCATACAAGACCAATTCACTTTAGTGTCCAATCTCAGAAAATAGTTTTTGAGAAAATATTATTTTGTCAATTCAATGTTAATTAGCCTAGTTTTTAGGGTGATTTTAGCTCTATTATATGTCTACCTCTCGTGTAGATAGCCCAGTTATAGAGGCTCTAAATCCCGTTTTGTGTCTCCACCATACAAGACCAATTCACTTTAGTGTCCAATCTCAGAAAATAGTTTTTGAGAAAATATTAGTTTGTCAATTCAATGTTAATTAGCCTAGTTTTTAGGGTGATTTTAGCTCTATTTTATGTCTACCTCTCGTGTAGATAGCCCAGTTATAGAGGCTCTAAATCCCGTTTTATGTCTCCACCATACAATACCAATTCATTTTAGTGTCCAATCTCAGAAAATAGTTTTTGAGAAAATATTATTTTGTCAATTCAATGTTAATTAGCCTAGTTTTTAGGGTGATTTTAGCTCTATTATATGTCTACCTCTCGTGTAGATAGCCCAGTTATAGAGGCTCTAAATCCCATTTATATTATTTTGTCAATTCAATGTTAATTAGCCTAGTTTTTAGGGTGATTTTAGCTCTATTATATGTCTACCTCTCGTGTAGATAGCCCAGTTATAGAGGCTCTAAATCCCGTTTTATGTCTCCACCATACAAGACCAATTCACTTTAGTGTCCAATCTCAGAAAATAGTTTTTGAGAAAATATTATTTTGTCAATTCAATGTTAATTAGCCTAGTTTTTAGGGTGATTTTAGCTCTATTATATGTCTACCTCTCGTGTAGATAGCCCAGTTATAGAGGCTCTAAATCCCGTTTTGTGTCTCCACCATACAAGACCAATTCACTTTAGTGTCCAATCTCAGAAAATAGTTTTTGAGAAAATATTAGTTTGTCAATTCAATGTTAATTAGCCTAGTTTTTAGGGTGATTTTAGCTCTATTATATGTCTACCTCTCGTGTAGATAGCCCAGTTATAGAGGCTCTAAATCCCGTTTTGTGTCTCCACCATACAAGACCAATTCACTTTAGTGTCCAATCTCAGAAAATAGTTTTTGAGAAAATATTAGTTTGTCAATTCAATGTTAATTAGCCTAGTTTTTAGGGTGATTTTAGCTCTATTGTATGTCTACCTCTCGTGTAGATAGCCCAGTTATAGAGGCTCTAAATCCCGTTTTGTGTCTCCACCATACAAGACCAATTCACTTTAGTGTCCAATCTCAGAAAATAGTTTTTGAGAAAATATTAGTTTGTCAATTCAATGTTAACCCTCCGACCCCGGCTAGGGAATATCGTGACTGTACTTTGTGTCCGGGGGTTTTCAGGAATTTTGGTCCCTGTTGATTCACATGTTACTCCTGAAATACATTACACAAAGTTATAAAAAAAACAGAAAAATGTAGCACAAACCTTCATGTGTAGAATGCCGTTGAGTAGAGGTCTCTAGCCCAAGTGATTGCATAATGGTGAGCGCGGGAAGTGGAGTGATTTTTATGCGTGAAAATCATCCCGCGTTCGGATGCGTCGCCTTTGCCCAGGCCCCGGCTCGGCTAACCTACTGTTTTCTTAGCCACTCGTCGCGCAAAACCTTTTACCTCCCGGAGGCGATTTTATGTATTGATAGTGATGTTATTATAGTTATTTGGAGTCCAATTATATAAAATATGTTTATTAGGCTATGATTGTAACAAATATTTCACATTTTCACTCGATACCGTAGTTTTTATGAGTAATTGAGGTAGGTTATTGTTATATTAGGCACTGATTATTCGTTATCACAGGTGTTTATTATACTTTGGCCATCTAATATTATGTCATGTGTCACTTTCACTTAGTTATATGCTTTGTAAACGTTTTATATACAATTTATTGTGTCTTTTTTCACTTATTTATATATGTTTTCATAATACATGATTTTTTTATCACAATACACCTGTACATTGTTTTATTTCCACTTGTTGCCTATATACATACATATTGTCAGTCTTTGGTACTTTCACTATGATTATTAGTTAGTACTCCTGCTTGCTGTGGTATTCAGCAAAGCACGGTATAGTACATAGTGACACCTGGCACTCCACACACTGCATGGTGGTCTTTTTGTGCTTCCTCGGCCTCACCTGGCTGTTCCAGCAGACATGGCACCGCCTTCTGCTAATGGTGACTCCATCTCGTTCCAGAGGCAGGTAACAGAGCTTGTGCACATTTAGATACTGTGCACACTGCAGGCGGTCCTGAACGGGGCGCCCAGGTTGTGCCACTGCCCTCTGTGGAGCTAGAGCGGGGGCAGCACGCCCACGAACTTTGGCGGCGCGCACCCTAGGGCGGCCAGGAGCGCGACGGCGCCCAGGCCCAGCCCGGCGGCCAGCCCGGCGGCCAGGGCGGCCAGGAGCACGACGGCCCTGGGCAAAGCGTCTGGGTTGAGGGTCGTCGATGTCCATAAAGTCGTCGTCATCGTCGTTGTCGTCAGAGCCGTCATCTTGCCCTGACGGTGGACCCAGGTAATCATGGCCAGAGTCATCTGTGAGGTGCCCTTCTTCTTCAGAGCCCCCCTCATAATCTCGCGGGGAACGAATGATGCGTGGGCGGCGTGTAGGTCGGCGAGGTGGGGAAGGAGTGGGTAAATAGGCCGAAAGTGGGGGGTCCTCAACCCTAGGGAGTGCTGGTGGTGGTGGGGAAGAATGGCGGGAGCCTGGGGCAACTTGGGTGGCGTGGGTAGATAAGGAAGACAATGGCGGGTCAACCTCAGCCTCCCGCTCAGCCTCACTATCATCACTTTCATCGTCATGGTCAAATCCACTAAAAAAGGCGTATCTTTCATGGATTTCGTCTAGATCGTCAAAATCTTCACTATAGTGAGACTGATAAGACTCGGAGCTATCACTACCCAACTCATCAACACTATTTTGGCCTTCACCACGTTCATAACTCCTCAAAGCTATCTCAATACCTCCGGGAGTCAACGCATCTTGTACGTGCCTTTGCGTTAGGGCGCGACGAACATGGGCAGGCGTCGAAGGGAGCGTAGAATCGGACACAAGGGAATAACTTTTTGGGCTAGTATCCATGTTGGCGGCAGGGTAGAGACTGTTTTGGTGGCGTACATGCTGTCTGGTGGCGTCGCCTAGCGACGCCTGGTGACCACGGAGCGAAATTTTTACGCGCGCCATTCGAAAGCACACACGCAAGCAATGGTACAGTGTTGTACCACCCGGGTTCCTCGGGCCAAAAAAAAATGGTACACACGTGTACCACCCGGGGTCTAAGGGTTAATTAGCCTAGTTTTTAGGGTGATTTTAGCTCTATTATATGTCTACCTCTCGTGTAGATAGCCCAGTTATAGAGGCTCTAAATCCCGTTTTGTGTCTCCACCATACAAGACCAATTCACTTTAGTGTCCAATCTCAGAAAATAGTTTTTGAGAAAATATTAGTTTGTCAATTCAATGTTAATTAGCCTAGTTTTTAGGGTGATTTTAGCTCTATTATATGTCTTCCTCTCGTGTAGATAGCCCAGTTATAGAGGCTCTAAATCCCGTTTTGTGTCTCCACCATACAAGACCAATTCACTTTAGTGTCCAATCTCAGAAAATAGTTTTTGAGAAAATATTAGTTTGTCAATTCAATGTTAATTAGCCTAGTTTTTAGGGTGATTTTAGCTCTATTATATGTCTACCTCTCGTGTAGATAGCCCAGTTATAGAGGCTCTAAATCCCGTTTTGTGTCTCCACCATACAAGACCAATTCACTTTAGTGTCCAATCTCAGAAAATAGTTTTTGAGAAAATATTATTTTGTCAATTCAATGTTAATTAGCCTAGTTTTTAGGGTGATTTTAGCTCTATTATATGTCTACCTCTCGTGTAGATAGCCCAGTTATAGAGGCTCTAAATCCCGTTTTGTGTCTCCACCATACAAGACCAATTCACTTTAGTGTCCAATCTCAGAAAATAGTTTTTGAGAAAATATTAGTTTGTCAATTCAATGTTAATTAGCCTAGTTTTTAGGGTGATTTTAGCTCTATTATATGTCTACCTCTCGTGTAGATAGCCCAGTTATAGAGGCTCTAAATCCCGTTTTGTGTCTCCACCATACAAGACCAATTCACTTTAGTGTCCAATCTCAGAAAATAGTTTTGAGAAAATATTAGTTTGTCAATTCAATGTTAATTAGCCTAGTTTTTAGGGTGATTTTAGCTCTATTATATGTCTACCTCTCGTGTAGATAGCCCAGTTATAGAGGCTCTAAATCCCGTTTTATGTCTCCACCATACAAGACCAATTCACTTTAGTGTCCAATCTCAGAAAATAGTTTTTGAGAAAATATTATTTTGTCAATTCAATGTTAATTAGCCTAGTTTTTAGGGTGATTTTAGCTCTATTATATGTCTACCTCTCGTGTAGATAGCCCAGTTATAGAGGCTCTAAATCCCATTTATATTATTTTGTCAATTCAATGTTAATTAGCCTAGTTTTTAGGGTGATTTTAGCTCTATTATATGTCTACCTCTCGTGTAGATAGCCCAGTTATAGAGGCTCTAAATCCCGTTTTGTGTCTCCACCATACAAGACCAATTCACTTTAGTGTCCAATCTCAGAAAATAGTTTTTGAGAAAATATTAGTTTGTCAATTCAATGTTAATTAGCCTAGTTTTTAGGGTGATTTTAGCTCTATTGTATGTCTACCTCTCGTGTAGATAGCCCAGTTATAGAGGCTCTAAATCCCGTTTTGTGTCTCCACCATACAAGACCAATTCACTTTAGTGTCCAATCTCAGAAAATAGTTTTTGAGAAAATATTATTTTGTCAATTCAATGTTAATTAGCCTAGTTTTTAGGGTGATTTTAGCTCTATTATATGTCTACCTCTCGTGTAGATAGCCCAGTTATAGAGGCTCTAAATCCCGTTTTGTGTCTCCACCATACAAGACCAATTCACTTTAGTGTCCAATCTCAGAAAATAGTTTTTGAGAAAATATTATTTTGTCAATTCAATGTTAATTAGCATAGTTTTTAGGGTGATTTTAGCTCTATTATATGTCTACCTCTCGTGTAGATAGCCCAGTTATAGAGGCTCTAAATCCCGTTTTGTGTCTCCACCATACAAGACCAATTCACTTTAGTGTCCAATCTCAGAAAATAGTTTTTGAGAAAATATTATTTTGTCAATTCAATGTTAATTAGCCTAGTTTTTAGGGTGATTTTAGCTCTATTATATGTCTACCTCTCGTGTAGATAGCCCAGTTATAGAGGCTCTAAATCCCGTTTTGTGTCTCCACCATACAAGACCAATTCACTTTAGTGTCCAATCTCAGAAAATAGTTTTTGAGAAAATATTAGTTTGTCAATTCACTGTTAATTAGCCTAGTTTTTAGGGTGATTTTAGCTCTATTATATGTCTACCTCTCGTGTAGATAGCCCAGTTATAGAGGCTCTAAATCCCGTTTTGTGTCTCCACCATACAAGACCAATTCACTTTAGTGTCCAATCTCAGAAAATAGTTTTTGAGAAAATATTAGTTTGTCAATTCAATGTTAATTAGCCTAGTTTTTAGGGTGATTTTAGCTCTATTGTATGTCTACCTCTCGTGTAGATAGCCCAGTTATACAGGCTCTAAATCCCGTTTTGTGTCTCCACCATACAAGACCAATTCACTTTATTGTCCAATCTCAGAAAATAGTTTTTGAGAAAATATTAGTTTGTCAATTCAATGTTAATTAGCCTAGTTTTTAGGGTGATTTTAGCTCTATTATATGTCTACCTCTCGTGTAGATAGCCCAGTTATAGAGGCTCTAAATCCCGTTTTGTGTCTCCACCATACAAGACCAATTCACTTTAGTGTCCAATCTCAGAAAATAGTTTTTGAGAAAATATTAGTTTGTCAATTCAATGTTAATTAGCCTAGTTTTTAGGGTGATTTTAGCTCTATTATATGTCTACCTCTCGTGTAGATAGCCCAGTTATAGAGGCTCTAAATCCCGTTTTGTGTCTCCACCATACAAGACCAATTCACTTTAGTGTCCAATCTCAGAAAATAGTTTTTGAGAAAATATTAGTTTGTCAATTCAATGTTAATTAGCCTAGTTTTTAGGGTGATTTTAGCTCTATTATATGTCTACCTCTCGTGTAGATAGCCCAGTTATAGAGGCTCTAAATCCCGTTTTGTGTCTCCACCATACAAGACCAATTCACTTTAGTGTCCAATCTCAGAAAATAGTTTTTGAGAAAATATTATTTTGTCAATTCAATGTTAATTAGCCTAGTTTTTAGGGTGATTTTAGCTCTATTATATGTCTACCTCTCGTGTAGATAGCCCAGTTATAGAGGCTCTAAATCCCGTTTTGTGTCTCCACCATACAAGACCAATTCACTTTAGTGTCCAATCTCAGAAAATAGTTTTTGAGAAAATATTAGTTTGTCAATTCAATGTTAATTAGCCTAGTTTTTAGGGTGATTTTAGCTCTATTATATGTCTACCTCTCGTGTAGATAGCCCAGTTATAGAGGCTCTAAATCCCGTTTTATGTCTCCACCATACAAGACCAATTCACTTTAGTGTCCAATCTCAGAAAATAGTTTTTGAGAAAATATTATTTTGTCAATTCAATGTTAATTAGCCTAGTTTTTAGGGTGATTTTAGCTCTATTATATGTCTACCTCTCGTGTAGATAGCCCAGTTATAGAGGCTCTAAATCCCATTTATATTATTTTGTCAATTCAATGTTAATTAGCCTAGTTTTTAGGGTGATTTTAGCTCTATTATATGTCTACCTCTCGTGTAGATAGCCCAGTTATAGAGGCTCTAAATCCCGGGTTATGTCTCCACCATACAAGACCAATTCACTTTAGTGTCCAATCTCAGAAAATAGTTTTTGAGAAAATATTATTTTGTCAATTCAATGTTAACTAGCCTAGTTTTTAGGGTGATTTTAGCTCTATTATATGTCTACCTCTCGGGTAGATAGCCCAGTTATAGAGGCTCTAAACCCCGTTTCGTGTCTCCACTATACAAGACCATTAATTAACTTTAGTGTCCAATCTCAGAAAATAGTTTTTGAGAAAATATTATTTTGTCAATTCAATGTTAATTAGCCTAGTTTTTAGGGTGATTTTAGCTCTATTATATGTCTACCTCTCATGTAGATAGCCCAGTTATAGAGGCTCTAAACCCCGTTTCGTGTCTCCACTATACAAGACCATTAATTCACTTTAGTGTCCAATCTCAGAAAATAGTTTTTGAGAAAATCTTATTTTGGTCAATTCAATGTTAACTAGCCTAGTTTATAGGCTGATTTTAGCTCCATTATAATTATGTCTACCTCTCGTGTAGATAGCCCAGTTATAGAGGCTCTAAATCCCGTTTTGTGTCTCCACCATACAAGACCAATTCACTTTAGTGTCCAATCTCAGAAAATAGTTTTTGAGAAAATATTATTTTGTCAATTCAATGTTAATTAGCCTAGTTTTTAGGGTGATTTTAGCTCTATTATATGTCTACCTCTCGTGTAGATAGCCCAGTTATAGAGGCTCTAAATCCCGTTTTGTGTCTCCACCATACAAGACCAATTCACTTTAGTGTCCAATCTCAGAAAATAGTTTTTGAGAAAATATTATTTTGTCAATTCAATGTTAATTAGCCTAGTTTTTAGGGTGATTTTAGCTCTATTATATGTCTACCTCTCGTGTAGATAGCCCAGTTATAGAGGCTCTAAATCCCGTTTTGTGTCTCCACCATACAAGACCAATTCACTTTAGTGTCCAATCTCAGAAAATAGTTTTTGAGAAAATATTATTTTGTCAATTCAATGTTAATTAGCCTAGTTTTTAGGGTGATTTTAGCTCTATTATATGTCTACCTCTCGTGTAGATAGCCCAGTTATAGAGGCTCTAAATCCCGTTTTGTGTCTCCACCATACAAGACCAATTCACTTTAGTGTCCAATCTCAGAAAATAGTTTTTGAGAAAATATTAGTTTGTCAATTCAATGTTAATTAGCCTAGTTTTTAGGGTGATTTTAGCTCTATTATATGTCTACCTCTCGTGTAGATAGCCCAGTTATAGAGGCTCTAAATCCCGTTTTGTGTCTCCACCATACAAGACCAATTCACTTTAGTGTCCAATCTCAGAAAATAGTTTTTGAGAAAATATTAGTTTGTCAATTCAATGTTAATTAGCCTAGTTTTTAGGGTGATTTTAGCTGTATTGTATGTCTACCTCTCGTGTAGATAGCCCAGTTATAGAGGCTCTAAATCCCGTTTTGTGTCTCCACCATACAAGACCAATTCACTTTAGTGTCCAATCTCAGAAAATAGTTTTTGAGAAAATATTAGTTTGTCAATTCAATGTTAATTAGCCTAGTTTTTAGGGTGATTTTAGCTCTATTATATGTCTACCTCTCGTGTAGATAGCCCAGTTATAGAGGCTCTAAATCCCGTTTTGTGTCTCCACCATACAAGACCAATTCACTTTAGTGTCCAATCTCAGAAAATAGTTTTTGAGAAAATATTAGTTTGTCAATTCAATGTTAATTAGCCTAGTTTTTAGGGTGATTTTAGCTCTATTATATGTCTACCTCTCGTGTAGATAGCCCAGTTATAGAGGCTCTAAATCCCGTTTTGTGTCTCCACCATACAAGACCAATTCACTTTAGTGTCCAATCTCAGAAAATAGTTTTTGAGAAAATATTAGTTTGTCAATTCAATGTTAATTAGCCTAGTTTTTAGGGTGATTTTAGCTCTATTATATGTCTACCTCTCGTGTAGATAGCCCAGTTATAGAGGCTCTACATCCCGTTTTGTGTCCCCACCATACAAGACCAATTCACTTTAGTGTCCAATCTCAGAAAATAGTTTTTGAGAAAATATTATTTTGTCAATTCAATGTTAATTAGCCTAGTTTTTAGGGTGATTTTAGCTCTATTATATGTCTACCTCTCGTGTAGATAGCCCAGTTATAGAGGCTCTAAATCCCGTTTTGTGTCTCCACCATACAAGACCAATTCACTTTAGTGTCCAATCTCAGAAAATAGTTTTTGAGAAAATATTATTTTGTCAATTCAATGTTAATTAGCCTAGTTTTTAGGGTGATTTTAGCTCTATTATATGTCTACCTCTCGTGTAGATAGCCCAGTTATAGAGGCTCTAAATCCCGTTTTGTGTCTCCACCATACAAGACCAATTCACTTTAGTGTCCAATCTCAGAAAATAGTTTTTGAGAAAATATTAGTTTGTCAATTCAATGTTAATTAGCCTAGTTTTTAGGGTGATTTTAGCTCTATTGTATGTCTACCTCTCGTGTAGATAGCCCAGTTATAGAGGCTCTAAATCCCGTTTTGTGTCTCCACCATACAAGACCAATTCACTTTAGTGTCCAATCTCAGAAAATAGTTTTTGAGAAAATATTATTTTGTCAATTCAATGTTAATTAGCCTAGTTTTTAGGGTGATTTTAGCTCTATTATATGTCTACCTCTCGTGTAGATAGCCCAGTTATAGAGGCTCTAAATCCCGTTTTGTGTCTCCACCATACAAGACCAATTCACTTTAGTGTCCAATCTCAGAAAATAGTTTTTGAGAAAATATTATTTTGTCAATTCAATGTTAATTAGCATAGTTTTTAGGGTGATTTTAGCTCTATTATATGTCTACCTCTCGTGTAGATAGCCCAGTTATAGAGGCTCTAAATCCCGTTTTGTGTCTCCACCATACAAGACCAATTCACTTTAGTGTCCAATCTCAGAAAATAGTTTTTGAGAAAATATTAGTTTGTCAATTCAATGTTAATTAGCCTAGTTTTTAGGGTGATTTTAGCTCTATTATATGTCTACCTCTCGTGTAGATAGCCCAGTTATAGAGGCTCTAAATCCCGTTTTGTGTCTCCACCATACAAGACCAATTCACTTTAGTGTCCAATCTCAGAAAATAGTTTTTGAGAAAATATTATTTTGTCAATTCAATGTTAATTAGCCTAGTTTTTAGGGTGATTTTAGCTCTATTATATGTCTACCTCTCGTGTAGATAGCCCAGTTATAGAGGCTCTAAATCCCGTTTTGTGTCTCCACCATACAAGACCAATTCACTTTAGTGTCCAATCTCAGAAAATAGTTTTTGAGAAAATATTAGTTTGTCAATGCAATGTTAATTAGCCTAGTTTTTAGGGTGATTTTAGCTCTATTATATGTCTACCTCTCGTGTAGATAGCCCAGTTATAGAGGCTCTAAATCCCGTTTTGTGTCTCCACCATACAAGACCAATTCACTTTAGTGTCCAATCTCAGAAAATAGTTTTTGAGAAAATATTAGTTTGTCAATTCAATGTTAATTAGCCTAGTTTTTAGGGTGATTTTAGCTCTATTATATGTCTACCTCTCGTGTAGATAGCCCAGTTATAGAGGCTCTAAATCCCGTTTTATGTCTCCACCATACAAGACCAATTCACTTTAGTGTCCAATCTCAGAAAATAATTTTTGAGAAAATATTATTTTGTCAATTCAATGTTAATTAGCCTAGTTTTTAGGGTGATTTTAGCTCTATTATATGTCTACCTCTCGTGTAGATAGCCCAGTTATATAGGCTCTAAATCCCATTTATATTATTTTGTCAATTCAATGTTAATTAGCCTAGTTTTTAGGGTGATTTTAGCTCTATTATATGTCTACCTCTCGTGTAGATAGCCCAGTTATAGAGGCTCTAAATCCCTTTTTATGTCTCCACCATACAAGACCAATTCACTTTAGTGTCCAATCTCAGAAAATAGTTTTTGAGAAAATATTATTTTGTCAATTCAATGTTAACTAGCCTAGTTTTTAGGGTGATTTTAGCTCTATTATATGTCTACCTCTCGGGTAGATAGCCCAGTTATAGAGGCTCTAAACCCCGTTTCGTGTCTCCACTATACAAGACCATTAATTCACTTTAGTGTCCAATCTCAGAAAATAGTTTTTGAGAAAATATTATTTTGTCAATTCAATGTTAATTAGCCTAGTTTTTAGGGTGATTTTAGCTCTATTATATGTCTACCTCTCATGTAGATAGCCCAGTTATAGAGGCTCTAAACCCCGTTTCGTGTCTCCACTATACAAGACCATTAATTCACTTTAGTGTCCAATCTCAGAAAATAGTTTTTGAGAAAATCTTATTTTGGTCAATTCAATGTTAACTAGCCTAGTTTATAGGCTGATTTTAGCTCTATTATATGTCTACCTCTCGTGTAGATAGCCCAGTTATAGAGGCTCTAAATCCCGCTTTGTGTCTCCACCATACAAGACCAATTCACTTTAGTGTCCAATCTCAGAAAATAGTTTTTGAGAAAATATTATTTTGTCAATTCAATGTTAATTAGCCTAGTTTTTAGGGTGATTTTAGCTCTATTATATGTCTACCTCTCGTGTAGATAGCCCAGTTATAGAGGCTCTAAATCCCGTTTTGTGTCTCCACCATACAAGACCAATTCACTTTAGTGTCCAATCTCAGAAAATAGTTTTTGAGAAAATATTATTTTGTCAATTCAATGTTAATTAGCCTAGTTTTTAGGGTGATTTTAGCTCTATTATATGTCTACCTCTCGTGTAGATAGCCCAGTTATAGAGGCTCTAAATCCCGTTTTGTGTCTCCACCATACAAGACCAATTCACTTTAGTGTCCAATCTCAGAAAATAGTTTTTGAGAAAATATTATTTTGTCAATTCAATGTTAATTAGCCTAGTTTTTAGGGTGATTTTAGCTCTATTATATGTCTACCTCTCGTGTAGATAGCCCAGTTATAGAGGCTCTAAATCCCGTTTTGTGTCTCCACCATACAAGACCAATTCACTTTAGTGTCCAATCTCAGAAAATAGTTTTTGAGAAAATATTAGTTTGTCAATTCAATGTTAATTAGCCTAGTTTTTAGGGTGATTTTAGCTCTATTATATGTCTACCTCTCGTGTAGATAGCCCAGTTATAGAGGTTCTAAATCCCGTTTTATGTCTCCACCATACAAGACCAATTCACTTTAGTGTCCAATCTCAGAAAATAGTTTTTGAGAAAATTTTATTTTGTCAATTCAATGTTAATTAGCCTAGTTTTTAGGGTGATTTTAGCTCTATTATATGTCTACCTCTCGTGTAGATAGCCCAGTTATAGAGGCTCTAAATCCCATTTATATTATTTTGTCAATTCAATGTTAATTTGCCTAGTTTTTAGGGTGATTTTAGCTCTATTATATGTCTACCTCTCGTGTAGATAGCCCAGGCTCTAAATCCCGTTTTGTGTCTCCACCATACAAGACCAATTCACTTTAGTGTCCAATCTCAGAAAATAGTTTTTGAGAAAATATTAGTTTGTCAATTCAATGTTAATTAGCCTAGTTTTTAGGGTGATTTTAGCTCTATTATATGTCTACCTCTCGTGTAGATAGCCCAGTTATAGAGGCTCTAAATCCCGTTTTGTGTCTCCACCATACAAGACCAATTCACTTTAGTGTCCAATCTCAGAAAATAGTTTTTGAGAAAATATTATTTTGTCAATTCAATGTTAATTAGCCTAGTTTTTAGGGTGATTTTAGCTCTATTATATGTCTACCTCTCGTGTAGATAGCCCAGTTATAGAGGCTCTAAATCCCGTTTTGTGTCTCCACCATACAAGACCAATTCACTTTAGTGTCCAATCTCAGAAAATAGTTTTTGAGAAAATATTAGTTTGTCAATTCAATGTTAATTAGCCTAGTTTTTAGGGTGATTTTAGCTCTATTATATGTCTACCTCTCGTGTAGATAGCCCAGTTATAGAGGCTCTAAATCCCGTTTTGTGTCTCCACCATACAAGACCAATTCACTTTAGTGTCCAATCTCAGAAAATAGTTTTTGAGAAAATATTAGTTTGTCAATTCAATGTTAATTAGCCTAGTTTTTAGGGTGATTTTAGCTCTATTATATGTCTACCTCTCGTGTAGATAGCCCAGTTATAGAGGCTCTAAATCCCGTTTTATGTCTCCACCATACAAGACCAATTCACTTTAGTGTCCAATCTCAGAAAATAGTTTTTGAGAAAATATTATTTTGTCAATTCAATGTTAATTAGCCTAGTTTTTAGGGTGATTTTAGCTCTATTATATGTCTACCTCTCGTGTAGATAGCCCAGTTATATAGGCTCTAAATCCCATTTATATTATTTTGTCAATTCAATGTTAATTAGCCTAGTTTTTAGGGTGATTTTAGCTCTATTATATGTCTACCTCTCGTGTAGATAGCCCAGTTATAGAGGCTCTAAATCCCGTTTTATGTCTCCACCATACAAGACCAATTCACTTTAGTGTCCAATCTCAGAAAATAGTTTTTGAGAAAATATTATTTTGTCAATTCAATGTTAACTAGCCTAGTTTTTAGGGTGATTTTAGCTCTATTATATGTCTACCTCTCGGGTAGATAGCCCAGTTATAGAGGCTCTAAACCCCGTTTCGTGTCTCCACTATACAAGACCATTAATTCACTTTAGTGTCCAATCTCAGAAAATAGTTTTTGAGAAAATATTATTTTGTCAATTCAATGTTAATTAGCCTAGTTTTTAGGGTGATTTTAGCTCTATTATATGTCTACCTCTCATGTAGATAGCCCAGTTATAGAGGCTCTAAACCCCGTTTCGTGTCTCCACTATACAAGACCATTAATTCACTTTAGTGTCCAATCTCAGAAAATAGTTTTTGAGAAAATCTTATTTTGGTCAATTCAATGTTAACTAGCCTAGTTTATAGGCTGATTTTAGCTCTATTATATGTCTACCTCTCGTGTAGATAGCCCAGTTATAGAGGCTCTAAATCCCGTTTTATGTCTCCACCATACAAGACCAATTCACTTTAGTGTCCAATCTCAGAAAATAGTTTTTGAGAAAATATTATTTTGTCAATTCAATGTTAATTAGCCTAGTTTTTAGGGTGATTTTAGCTCTATTATATGTCTACCTCTCGTGTAGATAGCCCAGTTATATAGGCTCTAAATCCCATTTATATTATTTTGTCAATTCAATGTTAATTAGCCTAGTTTTTAGGGTGATTTTAGCTCTATTATATGTCTACCTCTCGTGTAGATAGCCCAGTTATAGAGGCTCTAAATCCCGTTTTATGTCTCCACCATACAAGACCAATTCACTTTAGTGTCCAATCTCAGAAAATAGTTTTTGAGAAAATATTATTTTGTCAATTCAATGTTAACTAGCCTAGTTTTTAGGGTGATTTTAGCTCTATTATATGTCTACCTCTCGGGTAGATAGCCCAGTTATAGAGGCTCTAAACCCCGTTTCGGTCTCCACTATACAAGACCATTAATTCACTTTAGTGTCCAATCTCAGAAAATAGTTTTTGAGAAAATATTATTTTGTCAATATCAATGTTAATTAGCCTAGTTTTTAGGGTGATTTTAGCTCTATTATATGTCTACCTCTCATGTAGATAGCCCAGTTATAGAGGCTCTAAACCCCGTTTCGTGTCTCCACTATACAAGACCATTAATTCACTTTAGTGTCCAATCTCAGAAAATAGTTTTTGAGAAAATCTTATTTTGGTCAATTCAATGTTAACTAGCCTAGTTTATAGGCTGATTTTAGCTCTATTATATGTCTACCTCTCGTGTAGATAGCCCAGTTATAGAGGCTCTAAATCCCGCTTTGTGTCTCCACCATACAAGACCAATTCACTTTAGTGTCCAATCTCAGAAAATAGTTTTTGAGAAAATATTATTTTGTCAATTCAATGTTAATTAGCCTAGTTTTTAGGGTGATTTTAGCTCTATTATATGTCTACCTCTCGTGTAGATAGCCCAGTTATAGAGGCTCTAAATCCCGTTTTGTGTCTCCACCATACAAGACCAATTCACTTTAGTGTCCAATCTCAGAAAATAGTTTTTGAGAAAATATTATTTTGTCAATTCAATGTTAATTAGCCTAGTTTTTAGGGTGATTTTAGCTCTATTATATGTCTACCTCTCGTGTAGATAGCCCAGTTATAGAGGCTCTAAATCCCGTTTTGTGTCTCCACCATACAAGACCAATTCACTTTAGTGTCCAATCTCAGAAAATAGTTTTTGAGAAAATATTATTTTGTCAATTCAATGTTAATTAGGCCTAGTTTTTAGGGTGATTTTAGCTCTATTATATGTCTACCTCTCGTGTAGATAGCCCAGTTATAGAGGCTCTAAATCCCCGTTTTGTGTCTCCACCATACAAGACCAATTCACTTTAGTGTCCAATCTCAGAAAATAGTTTTTGAGAAAATATTAGTTTGTCAATTCAATGTTAATTAGCCTAGTTTTTAGGGTGATTTTAGCTCTATTATATGTCTACCTCTCGTGTAGATAGCCCAGTTATAGAGGCTCTAAATCCCGTTTTATGTCTCCACCATACAAGACCAATTCACTTTAGTGTCCAATCTCAGAAAATAGTTTTTGAGAAAATTTTATTTTGTCAATTCAATGTTAATTAGCCTAGTTTTTAGGGTGATTTTAGCTCTATTATATGTCTACCTCTCGTGTAGATAGCCCAGTTATAGAGGCTCTAAATCCCATTTATATTATTTTGTCAATTCAATGTTAATTAGCCTAGTTTTTAGGGTGATTTTAGCTCTATTATATGTCTACCTCTCGTGTAGATAGCCCAGTTATAGAGGCTCTAAATCCCGTGTTATGTCTCCACCATACAAGACCAATTCACTTTAGTGTCCAATCTCAGAAAATAGTTTTTGAGAAAATATTATTTTGTCAATTCAATGTTAACTAGCCTAGTTTTTAGGGTGATTTTAGCTCTATTATATGTCTACCTCTCGGGTAGATAGCCAGTTATAGAGGCTCTAAACCCCGTTTCGTGTCTCCACTATACAAGACCATTAATTAACTTTAGTGTCCAATCTCAGAAAATAGTTTTTTGAGAAATATTATTTTGTCAATTCAATGTTAATTAGCCTAGTTTTTAGGGTGATTTTAGCTCTATTATATGTCTACCTCTCATGTAGATAGCCCAGTTATAGAGGCTCTAAACCCCGTTTCGTGTCTCCACTATACAAGACCATTAATTCACTTTAGTGTCCAATCTCAGAAAATAGTTTTTGAGAAAATCTAATTTTGGTCAATTCAATGTTAACTAGCCTAGTTTATAGGCTGATTTTAGCTCTATTATATGTCTACCTCTCGTGTAGATAGCCCAGTTATAGAGGTTCTAAATCCCGTTTTGTGTCTCCACCATACAAGACCAATTCACTTTAGTGTCCAATCTCAGAAAATAGTTTTTGAGAAAATATTATTTTGTCAATTCAATGTTAATTAGCCTAGTTTTTAGGGTGATTTTAGCTCTATTATATGTCTACCTCTCGTGTAGATAGCCCAGTTATAGAGGCTCTAAATCCCGTTTTGTGTCTCCACCATACAAGACCAATTCACTTTAGTGTCCAATCTCAGAAAATAGTTTTTGAGAAAATATTATTTTGTCAATTCAATGTTAATTAGCCTAGTTTTTAGGGTGATTTTAGCTCTATTATATGTCTACCTCTCGTGTAGATAGCCCAGTTATAGAGGCTCTAAATCCCGTTTTGTGTCTCCACCATACAAGACCAATTCACTTTAGTGTCCAATCTCAGAAAATAGTTTTTGAGAAAATATTATTTTGTCAATTCAATGTTAATTAGCCCTAGTTTTTAGGGTGATTTTAGCTCTATTATATGTCTACCTCTCGTGTAGATAGCCCAGTTATAGAGGCTCTAAATCCCGTTTTGTGTCTCCACCATACAAGACCAATTCACTTTAGTGTCCAATCTCAGAAAATAGTTTTTGAGAAAATATTAGTTTGTCAATTCAATGTTAATTAGCCTAGTTTTTAGGGTGATTTTAGCTCTATTATATGTCTACCTCTCGTGTAGATAGCCCAGTTATAGAGGCTCTAAATCCCGTTTTGTGTCTCCACCATACAAGACCAATTCACTTTAGTGTCCAATCTCAGAAAATAGTTTTTGAGAAAATATTAGTTTGTCAATTCAATGTTAATTAGCCTAGTTTTTAGGGTGATTTTAGCTGTATTGTATGTCTACCTCTCGTGTAGATAGCCCAGTTATAGAGGCTCTAAATCCCGTTTTGTGTCTCCACCATACAAGACCAATTCACTTTAGTGTCCAATCTCAGAAAATAGTTTTTGAGAAAATATTAGTTTGTCAATTCAATGTTAATTAGCCTAGTTTTTAGGGTGATTTTAGCTCTATTATATGTCTACCTCTCGTGTAGATAGCCCAGTTATAGAGGCTCTAAATCCCGTTTTGTGTCTCCACCATACAAGACCAATTCACTTTAGTGTCCAATCTCAGAAAATAGTTTTTGAGAAAATATTAGTTTGTCAATTCAATGTTAATTAGCCTAGTTTTTAGGGTGATTTTAGCTCTATTATATGTCTACCTCTCGTGTAGATAGCCCAGTTATAGAGGCTCTAAATCCCGTTTTGTGTCTCCACCATACAAGACCAATTCACTTTAGTGTCCAATCTCAGAAAATAGTTTTTGAGAAAATATTAGTTTGTCAATTCAATGTTAATTAGCCTAGTTTTTAGGGTGATTTTAGCTCTATTATATGTCTACCTCTCGTGTAGATAGCCCAGTTATAGAGGCTCTAAATCCCGTTTTGTGTCTCCACCATACAAGACCAATTCACTTTAGTGTCCAATCTCAGAAAATAGTTTTTGAGAAAATATTATTTTGTCAATTCAATGTTAATTAGCCTAGTTTTTAGGGTGATTTTAGCTCTATTATATGTCTACCTCTCGTGTAGATAGCCCAGTTATAGAGGCTCTAAATCCCGTTTTGTGTCTCCACCATACAAGACCAATTCACTTTAGTGTCCAATCTCAGAAAATAGTTTTTGAGAAAATATTATTTTGTCAATTCAATGTTAATTAGCCTAGTTTTTAGGGTGATTTTAGCTCTATTATATGTCTACCTCTCGTGTAGATAGCCCAGTTATAGAGGCTCTAAATCCCGTTTTGTGTCTCCACCATACAAGACCAATTCACTTTAGTGTCCAATCTCAGAAAATAGTTTTTGAGAAAATATTAGTTTGTCAATTCAATGTTAATTAGCCTAGTTTTTAGGGTGATTTTAGCTCTATTTTATGTCTACCTCTCGTGTAGATAGCCCAGTTATAGAGGCTCTAAATCCCGTTTTATGTCTCCACCATACAATACCAATTCATTTTAGTGTCCAATCTCAGAAAATAGTTTTTGAGAAAATATTATTTTGTCAATTCAATGTTAATTAGCCTAGTTTTTAGGGTGATTTTAGCTCTATTATATGTCTACCTCTCGTGTAGATAGCCCAGTTATAGAGGCTCTAAATCCCATTTATATTATTTTGTCAATTCAATGTTAATTAGCCTAGTTTTTAGGGTGATTTTAGCTCTATTATATGTCTACCTCTCGTGTAGATAGCCCAGTTATAGAGGCTCTAAATCCCGTTTTATGTCTCCACCATACAAGACCAATTCACTTTAGTGTCCAATCTCAGAAAATAGTTTTTGAGAAAATATTATTTTGTCAATTCAATGTTAATTAGCCTAGTTTTTAGGGTGATTTTAGCTCTATTATATGTCTACCTCTCGTGTAGATAGCCCAGTTATAGAGGCTCTAAATCCCGTTTTGTGTCTCCACCATACAAGACCAATTCACTTTAGTGTCCAATCTCAGAAAATAGTTTTTGAGAAAATATTAGTTTGTCAATTCAATGTTAATTAGCCTAGTTTTTAGGGTGATTTTAGCTCTATTATATGTCTACCTCTCGTGTAGATAGCCCAGTTATAGAGGCTCTAAATCCCGTTTTGTGTCTCCACCATACAAGACCAATTCACTTTAGTGTCCAATCTCAGAAAATAGTTTTTGAGAAAATATTAGTTTGTCAATTCAATGTTAATTAGCCTAGTTTTTAGGGTGATTTTAGCTCTATTGTATGTCTACCTCTCGTGTAGATAGCCCAGTTATAGAGGCTCTAAATCCCGTTTTGTGTCTCCACCATACAAGACCAATTCACTTTAGTGTCCAATCTCAGAAAATAGTTTTTGAGAAAATATTAGTTTGTCAATTCAATGTTAACCCTCCGACCCCGGCTAGGGAATATCGTGACTGTACTTTGTGTCCGGGGGTTTTCAGGAATTTTGGTCCCTGTTGATTCACATGTTACTCCTGAAATACATTACACAAAGTTATAAAAAAAACAGAAAAATGTAGCACAAACCTTCATGTGTAGAATGCCGTTGAGTAGAGGTCTCTAGCCCAAGTGATTGCATAATGGTGAGCGCGGGAAGTGGAGTGATTTTTATGCGTGAAAATCATCCCGCGTTCGGATGCGTCGCCTTTGCCCAGGCCCCGGCTCGGCTAACCTACTGTTTTCTTAGCCACTCGTCGCGCAAAACCTTTTACCTCCCGGAGGCGATTTTATGTATTGATAGTGATGTTATTATAGTTATTTGGAGTCCAATTATATAAAATATGTTTATTAGGCTATGATTGTAACAAATATTTCACATTTTCACTCGATACCGTAGTTTTTATGAGTAATTGAGGTAGGTTATTGTTATATTAGGCACTGATTATTCGTTATCACAGGTGTTTATTATACTTTGGCCATCTAATATTATGTCATGTGTCACTTTCACTTAGTTATATGCTTTGTAAACGTTTTATATACAATTTATTGTGTCTTTTTTCACTTATTTATATATGTTTTCATAATACATGATTTTTTTATCACAATACACCTGTACATTGTTTTATTTCCACTTGTTGCCTATATACATACATATTGTCAGTCTTTGGTACTTTCACTATGATTATTAGTTAGTACTCCTGCTTGCTGTGGTATTCAGCAAAGCACGGTATAGTACATAGTGACACCTGGCACTCCACACACTGCATGGTGGTCTTTTTGTGCTTCCTCGGCCTCACCTGGCTGTTCCAGCAGACATGGCACCGCCTTCTGCTAATGGTGACTCCATCTCGTTCCAGAGGCAGGTAACAGAGCTTGTGCACATTTAGATACTGTGCACACTGCAGGCGGTCCTGAACGGGGCGCCCAGGTTGTGCCACTGCCCTCTGTGGAGCTAGAGCGGGGGCAGCACGCCCACGAACTTTGGCGGCGCGCACCCTAGGGCGGCCAGGAGCGCGACGGCGCCCAGGCCCAGCCCGGCGGCCAGCCCGGCGGCCAGGGCGGCCAGGAGCACGACGGCCCTGGGCAAAGCGTCTGGGTTGAGGGTCGTCGATGTCCATAAAGTCGTCGTCATCGTCGTTGTCGTCAGAGCCGTCATCTTGCCCTGACGGTGGACCCAGGTAATCATGGCCAGAGTCATCTGTGAGGTGCCCTTCTTCTTCAGAGCCCCCCTCATAATCTCGCGGGGAACGAATGATGCGTGGGCGGCGTGTAGGTCGGCGAGGTGGGGAAGGAGTGGGTAAATAGGCCGAAAGTGGGGGGTCCTCAACCCTAGGGAGTGCTGGTGGTGGTGGGGAAGAATGGCGGGAGCCTGGGGCAACTTGGGTGGCGTGGGTAGATAAGGAAGACAATGGCGGGTCAACCTCAGCCTCCCGCTCAGCCTCACTATCATCACTTTCATGGTCATGGTCAAATCCACTAAAAAAGGCGTATCTTTCATGGATTTCGTCTAGATCGTCAAAATCTTCACTATAGTGAGACTGATAAGACTCGGAGCTATCACTACCCAACTCATCAACACTATTTTGGCCTTCACCACGTTCATAACTCCTCAAAGCTATCTCAATACCTCCGGGAGTCAACGCATCTTGTACGTGCCTTTGCGTTAGGGCGCGACGAACATGGGCAGGCGTCGAAGGGAGCGTAGAATCGGACACAAGGGAATAACTTTTTGGGCTAGTATCCATGTTGGCGGCAGGGTAGAGACTGTTTTGGTGGCGTACATGCTGTCTGGTGGCGTCGCCTAGCGACGCCTGGTGACCACGGAGCGAAATTTTTACGCGCGCCATTCGAAAAGCACTCACGCAAGCAATGGTACAGTGGTGTACCACCCGGGTTCCTCGGGCCAAAAAAAAATGGTACACACGTGTACCACCCGGGGTCGAAGGGTTAAGGGGGTACTACTCGCTTTTTATGGACCCCTTTGTCCCTCATATTTAGCATATTTGCTTTGTGATTATAAGACGTTCGTTCCATTAGCTTGGCGATTTTGAGACCTTTCGCCCCATTATTTTCCCATTATTATAAGCTTTCGTGTTATTTAGGTGTCGGTCGATTTTTTCCTGGCGAGCGATAGCGAGCCTGTACTGTATATTTAAAAGGAACCGGCCTTTGGCCGGAACATTTGTCTACCGAAATATGTACAAATTTATCTTGAAAGGAGGTCGAGGGGGTGTTTATTAAAGCTTGATGGAGGTGTAGCGAGGAAACTAAAACAAATAAATTTATAATACATGTAACAAAAAAAGAGTAGTGCCCCCTTAAAGGGTTAAAGTTTGTTATGCTAGACATAAACGGTTTAATGTGCGTTGTCCAGACGGCAAGAGGCAATAGATTAAATAAACTACTGTAATACTAAAATAGAACAGGGTAAGACATACAATCAGAAACAACACAAGGGTTTATTTTATTCACAATACGGTAGGTAAATAGCAAAGGCATAAATACAACATACAATAATGAAGTCAGAGAAGATTGACCAAAATATTTTATTCAGTGTCTAACTGTCTATGGAGCGATCTGGTTAATATTGGTGATGAACTTCTGATCTTTTAACACAAGTTGAACATAATACATATACATCACATGGTAGGTATAAATATGGAAATGGTCTTACGTTCTCGAAAGAAATAATATAACACTAAACTTCAACGAATGGCAAAACAAGAAAATAGTCTCATTGTCTTCGACACCCGTCTAATGGTTTTATATAAGGGAAACGGGGGACTTAGGAAAAACACTAGCTTGTGAATGGGAGTCTGATGAGGGTGTTGTTTAGAGTTAAAGTTCTAGCACAAGCTACACAAGAATTGTGCTGGCATTGCAGTGGTCAGAAGAATCCAAATTAGTTTATATCAGATGCAGAAGGACAGTGGGTGTGTTTTATTGTTCCTCATTGGAAAACTGTCAGTTTCACAAGAAAAGAGATTCGCAAAGAGACGAGTCTGTATTTACTCTGATTTCACAATGGTGTATTCGATTTACTCTGATTTCACAATGGTGCAGGGGGAGGACTTGGAGGTTTTCTAGGATTCTTGGATTTAAGGGGGGCTGCTTTCGTTCTTCTTGGCAGGTCCTGTGGTGTTCTTGCCAGGGGTCTTGGAGGCCTGGGATGGCTGGTTTTTCTTAGTCTTGGAAGACTGTCTGATCTTTTGGCTGCTTGTGTGGTGCGGTCGCTTCAAGCCTGCCTGTACCAGTCTCGAACTTGACGGGGCGGTTGGTAACGTCAGGTCTACCTCTGCTAGGCTTGAATCTAGCTGTCTCAAACCTGGCTGGGCCCTTGCTAGTCTTGAACCTAGCTGTTTTGATGGTAGCGTCGAGTGTACCTCTTGGTCTCACAATCAGCTGCAATGCTAGTCTCGAACATAGCTGTTTTGGTACGTCGAGCCTACCTTTGTTATAGTCTCACACACACTTACAGTACCGGTAGCTGTTTTATTCACCATTCTCTAACTTGGCTTTGGGGTGGTAGCGTCGGACTTACCTCTACCAGTCTCGAACTTGGCTGTGCTTTTGATAGCGTCGAGCTTAGCTCTGCCAGTCTCTAACTTGGCTGAATTTGGCAGCGTCGGGCCTTTCTCTGCTAGTCTCAAACCTAGCTGCTTTTAACCTGACAAGCGCTAAATAGACCTAGGGGCTAGGGTAGTTATTTGTGCATTTCTAGCCTTGGATTCTGACAGAATTAGTTATATTTACAATATAGAGCATTATTTGTTTTCGGTATGCTTTTATTTTACATACAGTATATGATGTATATATGAACCTTCAAGAGTGCTAAAATAAGTGGGAAAAGCATTTGGGTGGTGAAAAACGAAGATATTGGCCACCCGGTCATAATCTCAGGCAAGAGAGAGCCACAGGCAACCCTCCTCTCTCGCTGTCTGTGAGGTAACTGAGACGAGCGGGGCGGTGTGGGCCGGTGTCTGGGTGTTACATAACGATCTTTTCTGCAACCCACTTGTGTTACATTATCGCGGGAGAGAAAAATAACCGATAAATGATGATAATAAGAGGAAAAATAGGTGATAATTGAGGAGGGGAGGGAGGGGGGGGGGGGAGGAGGGGAGGGGGTGGGTGAGATTTACATGGATGAGTACTGGAGGGGAATTATCTCACCTAGAGACAAATTCCTTTGTTTTGATAGGCCCTTTTTTTTTTTGGAAGGCTTTTGTTATGGTCTTGCTTCCGTGAGGCCTATCGCGTTCCCTATAGGAAGCCTTCCGTGAGGCCTATAGCGCTTGCCGGGTTAATGGGAGCTTCGAGCTTACCTCATCAAATACCAGGGGTTGAAGCCTGAGGGATTGGATACTTGGTTCAGTTTGGCTGTGGTAGTGTTGCTTTCCCTGCTATCTCGGCAGTGGTGGTGGTGCGGGCGAGATGGGCCTGCTTGGCATGAGCTAATCTACTGAGGTCTGGGGTGGGCGTAATCGCGGGAGAGAAATTCGCACGAACATAACCATAATTGATGAAAATAAGAGGAAAAATAGGTGATAATTGAGGAGAGGGGAGGGGGAAAAAGGTGGGGAAGGGGGGGAGGTGAGAAACATATGAATGAGTAGTAGGAAGTACTAGAGGGGAATTGGCCACTTGCGAGTTTTGTTCTATAAGGAAGTTGGAGCTGTAGACATTGATATTATGCCAAATTACCAGCTATAATACGGTTGTAGTACATTTACATAATAGCCTACATAAAACCCAATTTTACATACTGTACTTTTTAGCCATCAGAAACCTACATTATTATTGCATTTCTATTTACTATCGATGTCTACAGCTCCAACTTCCTTGTTGAACGAAACTTGCAAGTAGTCAATTACCGGTATCTCACCTAATTACATATTCCTTTGTTTTGAGAGCCCCTGGGGTGTTTTGGAAGGGTTTTTTTATGGTCTTGCTTCCGTGAGGCCTATCGTGTTCACTATGGTGACCCTTCCATGAGGCCTATCGCTGTTTTTGGGTTAACTCTAACCCCATGTAACTAAGGAAGGGCTGGTGCAAACAGGCTATAATTTTCCACTTCCATTTACTGCTTGACTTCACAAATGGTTGATATACCAGCTAAAGCCTTTGCGAGTTATGAGAGGTTGGGGTCGGGATTTCTGGCTTATCTATAATGAACAGGGCATAGAATTACCACTATTTTAGTTTGCAGTGATCGATTTTGTTCAATAGTTAAAAATTGGCGTATTTTTGCCATTCCTATATTATGTTGAGAATGATGCAGATGAATGTACCGGTATGGTATATATATAGGATCCTCTCACACCGCACTCCTAGACAAAGTAGAAAGGAACGCTTTTCGTATCATTAACTCCTGTCCACTCACCAACTTTCTGCAATCTGTCTCTCTTCGCCGCAATGTTGCATCTCGCTATTCTATCGCTACTACAATAATCAGTGTTCCTCAGAGCTTTCCCAGTGTATACCACCTCCTCTATGTAGGGTACTTAGTACCCGTCTTGCAACACAATCCCACCCCTACTCTGTGCAACTCTCCAACCCAAGAGTGAAACATCATTCTCAGTCTTCTATTCAACAGCTGAGCTCTGGAACTCTCCCAGAATTAGTCTTTAATTCTCTCTTCCTATGACTTCATTAAATTGCTTTAAACTCCATGTGTCCAGGCATTTTGGCTCGAACGTCCCTTGATTTTAGCCCTGTCACTCCTTTATCTCTGGGGGAGGCACTCGCTACAGGCAGTTCTGCCTTTTGTCTCCCTCACTCACATAGAAAAAAAAATAAAAAAAATATCATATTCTATAGTTAATGGTTATACTTGCATTAGAATCCATTTATCCTGACTCGTTGGAGAATAATAGTCCAGTATATACACTTTGGAATGAGTGATTAGTAGTGTGTGGAGTTAGGCTATCTGTTCAGTCTGTCTCGAAGAACACACCACCTCACTCAAAGATATTCCACCACACGGTATTCAACCAGGGTTGCCAACTCCTCCGAGTGAAATAATACCAAATCTATAAACATTCAATTCCAAAGTTTACATTTCAATACCAAATTGCAAACCTATGTAATATAGCATCCATGGAAATTAAATACTGTAATATTGTAAATATATGTACAGATCTGAGACATGCAAGCATCAGTGTAGATAATATAAAGGTAATGCGATTTATTTACCATGACAGCCATGGAGAGTATGTTAAATAAATGGCATTACCTATATATAATCTACACTGATGACAACAGCCATGGGGAGGACCTCACACCCCTTACCTCTGTTTCGTCTGACAGTAAAATAGGTTATGCGCCAGGGTGGAAAGGGACTTTCGGATCCTCCCATTAAAAAAAATTGAGAGGATTGTGCAACTTAGCCTACTTTACTTGTATGCTGTGATGATTTGAGTGAAAAGAATCAGTCATTATAGGCACTCAAATTGTCAGCATCACTATCCTTTGACCATGTTTGTTCATACATTTCTTGAGAACAAATTCAACATAGGCCTAGTGGCTGTGATTTTCAATTAGGCCCTATTTGCAACACCCTTCAGGCATTATTAGTGTGGTGTGTATAGACGCTGCTTCAAGTTATTGCAATTGTGGAGTTTTGTTTACACAACATTTACATGGGAAACATTCTTTCCACAACAGCATTGCTTATTGGAGTGGTTAAACATGATAAAGCATAGTTAGCAACTTATTCATAATGTCCAAACATTCTATGAGTCACATTACACAACAATAACTTAACTAGCTGTGGGCTTCATTACGACTGAGTAACTCAGACAGCAGTACCGTACGTTACCACTGCTGTATCGGTTCACGTCCAATACAAATGGCGGGTCGTGGGAAATCACATACTAGTGAAGCAAATGGTAGGCCTAGAGCCATGGTGGTCGAGTGGTGAGCACGCTCACGTGTGAATCTGCAAGACCCGGGATCGAATCCCTGCCACGGCGGACATTTAGTGGGTGTGGTAGTACGTCCTAGCATGTTTCACATGCTCGCACCCAGTCAGGGAACATCCTGACGACGTATACAGACTAAACACACATAACAAAGCCACTCCAACAGCTTCTTCTCTCCAACACCCCTTCTCCCCTCTCTACACGCTTCAGAAAAATAGTAAAAGTAGAATGTAAATACGAGGTGCCGTTGTAAAGGCTTATCCCTCAATACTTCATCTACTTCATCTACTTCATCTAGGCCTATAGCCTAGTCACCTGTTTTATTTTTAGGAGTTTTGTTTACCGTAAAATGTCCCAGAACAAGAAGCCCACCACAGAAGCCACGAGCGAACACCGCACAGAAACACCCGGAAGAAAGGTCCACAGAACGAAAGGACCAGCTGACCGAGCCAGCCAATTCAGACAGGCCCAAGCCCGCAGGGCTAAACAGCTTTTGGCTGCACCCAGTTTTCCTTTTTTTTTTTTTTTTTTTGCCCTGTTTTTCTACAGGTTTAACTTGGGTAATGTGAGTTCTAATTGACTGGGTATAGAAGGCTGCATGCACAATACAAGATATGAGGAATAGAGAACACAAAGAAACACATGGTAGCAAGTTACACGATCACGTTTATTAATATACCACTGCAGAATACTTGTGTAAGACAATATAATAGAATGGAACAACACTAGCATAAGTGGATCTGGATGGAGCCTAGTCTCCCACTTCCAACGTTCAGGTATTAATCTTCTGATCACTGGCTTTGATTTAACAGGTTTATATACCGAAGACCATCAATGTTACTTGTAGATTCCTATTCACTGTTAGATTTATTACTGGTAGCTCTGGTGCACAAGTAGTAGTTCACAGACTAGATTAGACACGCGTATTTTAGAGCACGGGAATTCTATTGTAACCTCAGAGGGGTACTGATCTAAGTTTTATATCCTTGTTTCAGAAATACATAGAACGCAAATCAGTGGGCGAACGTTAGATATCACTAGAGTTTTAATATCTGAATAAGGTAATTACGAGAGTCAAGGTCGCCTGTTAATTAATGAGCACTGATCGCTTAGTACGTCCCAAATGGAATGGTTAAGTCTGTATTACACTGGGCAAGGTCTTAGCCACTTCGTAGAAATATTTAATTAGTGAAATCTCTAAACAGCACAGTAAGATGTAGTACTGCTAAAGAGAATCTTGGGTAGTATCTGATGGGTCTGGTCCTGGTTATCTTGCGTCCATGATGTTGGGGGCTAACGACTGGTTCCGCGGCCGTCCAGGGTGTCCATATGTGTGAAGTTCTTAAATACGTGGGCAGGTCCTTCCATCCAAATCTGCCACGGAGTCTGCCGGTTCTGGGATCTCACTCCGGAACAACACAAGGGCAGAGCTAGAGGTTAACTGCAGGGTAGTGACCCCTGGTTGGTGTCTAGCTTTCAACTGATTTGACTGGGGGCGGGAGTTAGATTTATAGGCTCGGTTCTGGACCCTGTAGACAGTAGGGATCTCGAGTCTTATGAACTTAATTGAGCTCTCAATAGAAATGGAGACTAGGTAAGATGGTATTTACTGTTGTGGCACAGGGCTATAGGAAAGCCTTTATATTTCATATAACTGAGCCTTAGTAAGAGGTACTATTTTGGCTATACTGGACGTATTTAGGGGAGAGAGACTGGATCTACTTTGCGAGGAGGATGGGGACAGCTGTGATAGGAACGTCTCTCTAGATTGTTCAATCTTCATTCTATGGTATATCTGAGGTGCTAATTTAGTGATCAGAGCATGCAAGAAAGGTAAATGGTTTATTGTGAGTTAATAGAGGTTAGTAAAGGTGTTAGTCATTCATGGTTAGTTCATTGATAGGAAGAATTCCTGTGCTACCTGGCAATGACTCGAAAGTCAAAACAGGGGCCAGGTATACCTCCGCGGGGGTGGGGGTCTCCCTCCTCGGGTGGGCCAAAAGGGGGAGCTGGGCGCACTCTCTCTGTGATCGTCGTCCGGCGGCTGTGGCTAGGGGCTTGCCATATCACCAGTGTTTATAATAACCCTCTGTGTATGAGACAGATGTGGGTGTCTTTAATACCAAAACCGAAGGTGCCTTAGCTAGCTGGTTTTACTCGGCTGGTTGTTAATTGTAGAGTTTGCTGGATGTGGTGGAGACTGGGTTGCTAACTCTGCCACATTTATCTGGAAGTATGGCAATAGAAGTTAGTAACTGGCGGGGCGGCTAGCCTCGCACCGACGACCATTGGGTGCAGGGTTGTGAATGTGTTGTAAGAGAATAGATGGCATGCAAGGGGCTAGTAAAGTTCTAATGTTGTTCTGGCCTACTAAGTGAAGGTAGGCTGGATAGGAGTATATATATAAAAGGTTGGAGAGCGTTAGCAACGGACAATTCAAGGATCTTCAAGAGGTATGAGAGAGAGGCTAGGTCGGACAAGAGTCGAGAAGCGCGGGAATTCTTACTGAGAGTGGGGGAGAGTTCAAGGGCTACAGGGAAATTTTGCCCCTAAGGTCCCTGGGCGTGGGGGTGGCATTAGGCTACACTTGATATGGAAAGTTTGAAAAGGCAGTAGAATACGTTAGCCAAAATATGCTACCGGGGAATGCAACTATGGGGTGGTATATGAGTCTGGAAAAGATAGAGTTATGTGATCAGTCCGAGGGTTATGGATACTATTAGTTGGTCCTGGGAACTGCGTTTTCTATTAAATATAAATATAAATACCAACAAAAGCGGCAGTTCGTAGGGGTACTTAGTTATTGTTTCGGGGTACTTATGACAGATACTGGTAACCAGGTTATCTTATACAATCTCTGGTTGGGGTAAGAGGTGTAAGACACGAAGTAAATTGGCGTAGTGTGGGCTGTGGATACGAAGGAGGCAAGGGGAAGACGTATGACAATTGTGGAAAGTAAATGGAAAAAGGTGAACACAATGGCGGAAAAAAAATACTTAACCTAAGGATTGCATACATAGATTTATGGGGCGATGGGTCTTCATAAAGCTTAGTCTGGCAAGACAAGATGTTAGGGAATGTTAATATTAATACTTAGTTACTAGAGGAACAATGCAAGGGGCGACTGAGCACGGGTTACATATATCTATACTCGTCATGGAAAATGATATAAGAGGTCTAGGGACAATCGTGGGTGTTTTAACTTCTAAAATATATAACATCTACTTCTCGGATGCAAGAACATACATAAATATTATGGCTGTCTGATGTGTTGGCATTGGCTCAACGTCGGGACAGGGCATGGTTGTTTTTAATATGAATGTATATTCCTGTTCATCATCTTTGTAGCAAGGACAGTGCCGCTATGTCGTATCAATGCTGGTGGCAGTTAATATTATAGACTTAGTTACTAGAGGAACAAATGCAAGGGGCGACTGGGCAGTGGGCACGGGTTACATATATCTATACTAGTCATGGAAAATGATATAAGAGGTCTAGGAACAAACGTGGGTGTTTTAACTTCTAAGATATATATAAAATCTACTTCTCGGATGTAAGAACATACATACATATTATTATGTCTGTCTGATGTGTTGGCATTGGCTCAACGTCGAAACAGGGCAGGTGTTTTTAATATGAATGTATATTCCTGTTCATCATCTTTGTAGTTAGGAGTGTAGGACACGAGGGGGTTAGTGTACGTGAGGTGTGGAAAAAATGGTCAGTTTAGAAAAAGGAAAACTGGGTGCAGCCAAAAGCTGTTTAGCCCTGCGGGCTTGGGCATGTCTGAATTGGCTGGCTCGGTCAGCTGGTCCTTTCGTTCTGTGGACCTTTCTTCCGGGTGTTTCTGTGCGGTGTTCGCTCGTGGCTTCTGTGGTGGGCTTCTTGTTCTGGGGCATTTTACTTCCCTCTCCTTCATTATAGGCTCGTCCTCGAGCCTCAAGGGTGAAGTAAAAAGAAGCATAGTCAGAAAAATGTAGGTTAACAAGAAAAGTAGTATGACTAAGGGAAAAAAAATATATATATATACAGTATATGGAAAACATGTAAATTTAAGTAAGGACAGATAATTAAGAACACCGGAAATTAAGAAAAGGTAAAGTGTTTAACAATGTATAAAGCAAATTTAAAAGATAGTCAGAAAAATGTAGGTAACAAGAATAGTATGACTAAGGAAAAAAAAATAATATATACAGTATATGTAAAACATGTAAATTTAAGAAAGGGCAGATAATTAAGAACAGGAAATTAAGAAAAGGTAAAGTGTTTAACAATGTATAAAGCAAATTTAAAAGATAGTCAGAAAAATGTAGGTTAACAAGAAAAGTAGTATGACTAAGGGACAAAAAAATAATATATACAGTATATGGAAAACATGTAAATTTATAGAATCATGCCCAATCGCTTAGGAATTGAAAACATTCAAAACAATTTAGTACAATAATATCCTCATCATCATCAGGGGGGGGGGGGGGGTATTTAGGGTCGCCGTTAGTCTGGGTGACGGTCTGGTAATAGGGGGTGGTGGTTCACTTTCACTTTGGAAGGGCGGGGTGGATATACCGTTAGTTCGTGTCGTTAGGAATGTGGGTCTGGGGGCGAGCTGGCCCGGGGACAGTTTTGGAGGGGGGGTCTAAGCGGTTTCGGTCGGGGGTAGTGATAGGGGGGTTTTAAAGATGAAACGGGCAGGTCGAGTCGGGGTTGTTGTTGCGGAAGAGGTTGGTGCTGGGGAGGGGTTGAATTGTGTAGAGAGTTGTGGTCGTGAGTGGGGTTTGGGGAAGGGTGAGTAAGGCTGAAGGTTGAGTGTTTACTATGATCGGGTGGTTTGGAAGTTTGGTGTGTGGGGATTTGATAGGGAGATGGTGGGGGGGGTCTGGGCAGGCAGGGTTGTGGTTTGAGAGGGGTTGAATTGTGTAGAGAGTTGTGGTCGTGAGTGGGGTTTGGGGAAGGGTGAGTAAGGCTGAAGGTTGAGAGTTTACCATGATCGGGTGGTTTGGAGGTTTGGTGTGTGGGGATTTGATAGGGAGATGGTGGGGGGGGTCTGGGCAGGCAGGGTTGTGGTTTGAGAGGGGTTGAATCTAGACTGATTTTATTTCCGGGAGAGACATGGATGGGATTTCGAGGAGTGGTTGAAGTTGAGAGGTTGATTATGTTGTTTGGGGCGAGAGAGAGAGTATTTTGGGGTTTAGCCAAGGTGGAAAAAGTTTTGTGGCTGGATTGGAATGGGACTGGTATTTTGTCGAGCGGGATCTTTGGGGGGGGAATTTGGGGCGGGTGGGGTAACGGTGAAGAGGGGGAGGTTGAAAGTTTAGCGGGGCTCATGATGGTGGGGGACCGACTGGTGAGCAGGTGTTCGGTACGCATGAGGGGGGGAAAATCACTTTGGTGGGAGTCACGCGTGAGGGGGGGGTTAACGGCGCGTGTGGGAGGATCAGAGTGGTGGGGTGTGTCGGTGGCAGTAACGGTTTGCTTAGAGGTCATCTGGGGTTGGTGGGTTTGTCTGTCATGAGGGGGTGAGTCAAGTGTGGGGTTTTGAAGTTTATTAGGGGTGTGAATTGTGGGGGGGTGGAAGGGAGCTACTGACGGAAAACTGTCACAAGGGAGATTTTGTTGGTGGGGGAATAGCGGAGTATTTCTGGGGGAAGGGGGGGAACATAGTTGGGTCCCTAGGTCGTCACGTGTGAGGGGAGGATTAACGGCGCGTGTGGGAGGGTCAGGGTGGTGAGAGGTGAGTGAGTTAGGAAACGGGATTTGTTGGGGGGACTGCGGCGGGTTGGTGGGGGAAAAGTTAGGTGTAGAACAGGGGTTATTGGTAGAGGACTGATGTCTTGATTTGGAGTTTTTAACATGACGAATTTTGGGAATCTTCTTGGTGGCAGTCACGGTCTGGTTAGCGGTTATCTGGGGTTGGTGGGTTTTTTTGACAGGACGAGTTTGGGGAATTTTCTTGGTGGCAGTCTCGGTCTGGTTAGAAGTTATCTGGGACTGGCGAGTTCGTTTGACATGAGAGGGCGAGACGAGTGTGGGGTTTCGACGTTTTCTAGGGGTGTGAACTGTGTGGGGGTGGAAGGGAGCTACCGACTGAAAACGGTCACAAGCTACCGACGGAAAACGGTCACAAGGGAAATTTTGTTGGTGGGGGGATAGCTGAACATTTCTGGGGTCATGGGGAAAATAGGTTGTGGTAGGCCTACATAGGTAGGCATAGCTAGAATACGGGGCTTGTTGGGGGGGCTGCGGAGGGTTGGTGGGGGAAGAGTTAGGGATGGTCGGAGAGGATAGAGGCAAGGAAGAGTGCACTGGGGTTGGACTTTCACCGGAAGTCATTTTGGAAGGGTGCACGGAGTCTTGGATAGGGGCTGAAGGGTTGGATAGGGGATTCATCGAACTGCGTAGGCATTCTTCTCTGATGGAGAGCATATGTTCTTCGAATAAGCCATACGGGTCGAGATGGGCGGTGATGTGGGGTGGGAGGATGTTTAACAAAGCGGTGAATAAGAGTTCATTTTGTTGGTCGTAATCTTCATAGCTATACGTGGTCCTCACGTATCTGTAGAGTTGTATGAGGGTCACATTTATATCCCCTTCATACTTGATCTCGTCGACTTTTATTATTTTGGGGGCGACGGGGGAACCCAAAAGTAGATCTAAGGTCCGGATCACGAAGGATCGAAACTGGTTCCAGGTACTCTCTGGCGTATTCTGTGCCACCATTTGGTGGATAAATTCTTTAAAGGTAGGCTTATCAACAAGTTGGGAAACGGCTTCTCCCAACTGTATAATATGCAAAATTCCCCAGGCGATTTTTTCGCGGTCATTATAAAATACCACATCGTATACTGGCTTTATTATGTCTAAGTAACTGGTGATATCATACGTGTTTAAATCATACTTGGGAATGTGTGCGAGTGGCTGAAGATTTCGACCTGTTGCCATGCTTCTACTGTTCCAAACTTGCAGTGTAATGCAACCTTTTATCCGAATCAAGAACCACCGCTGCCGCCAATGTTATGCCCTGTTTTTCTACAGGTTTAACTTGGGTAATGTGAGTTCTAATTGACTGGGTATAGAAGGCTGCATGCACAATACAAGATATGAGGAATAGAGAACACAAAGAAACACACGGTAGCAAGTTACACGATCACGTTTATTAATATACCACTGCAGAATACTTGTGTAAGACAATATAATAGAATGGAACAACACTAGCATAAGTGGATCTGGATGGAGCCTAGTCTCCCACTTCCAACGTTCAGGTATTAATCTTCTGATCACTGGCTTTGATTTAACAGGTTTATATACCGAAGACCATCATGTTGCTTGTAGATTCCTATTCACTGTTAGATTTATTACTGGTAGCTCTGGTGCACAAGTAGTAGTTCACAGACTAGATTAGACACGCGTATTTTAGAGCACGGGAATTCTATTGTAACCTCAGAGGGGTACTGATCTAAGTTTTATATCCTTGTTTCAGAAATACATAGAACGCAAATCAGTGGGCGAACGTTAGATATCACTAGAGTTTTAATATCTGAATAAGGTAATTACGAGAGTCAAGGTCGCCTGTTAATTAATGAGCACTGATCGCTTAGTACGTCCCAAATGGAATGGTTAAGTCTGTATTACACTGGGCAAGGTCTTAGCCACTTCGTAGAAATATTTAATTAGTGAAATCTCTAAACAGCACAATTTGTTAGTAGTCTTGGCAAATCCAACGTCAAGGCTATTAACCTAATTGCAATGACGACTTGTCTATTTTGACTGCTATGTCGTCATTCCAACCGCGGTTAAAAAGAAAACGTCTAGAGTCTACTCCTTATCTTGCTCTAGGAGACGTTGTACATTAACCAAAACTACCACCGAAGGTGAAAAAAGCATAGAAGAGAAGAAAAAGGGGTTTACCTTAGTTACCGCTTAAGGCCCATCCCGTGTTCCGTCATGTGCAGATCACTGTCGAACGTGCGCATGAGCGACCCTCTCTTGTTATCATTTTTTCACGCGCCTCCATTGATTGAGTCCGCTTTTGTTGTGCTCCTTCAATTCACCCTGTTTTAGGTTCGTTTCGGCTTTTCTGGCCTTCTTTTTGCTAGACAGATGTTACGTGATCTAGGACACACCTAAATGGGCTCCTTAGTGTGTTTAATGGAGACGCGTGTGGAAATAGCTACCGAAGGTACGGGGGCGCTTGGCGTTCCCCGTCTATATGTTTTCATTCTTTCTCTTTTCATATTCTTTTTTCCTGTTAGTCTGGGCATAGTTTAGCTTTTAGCTTCGATTAGCCTAGCTTGTTTATCATTCAGGAATTGCTATGCCCTTATGAGTTCTCATTTTTTTCATAGCCTAGGTGTACAGTTGGTTCACAATCTGAGATTTCGTGGTGGCGGTGCTGTTTGTAGGTTTGTGTCAGCCGCATAACTAGCGTTATTCCCGAGTCCCCCCTTTCGAGCCTTCACTGTGTCTCAAGGGCCTGGGCGCTTAGTGGTTCGTGATACCCAGAGGTACCCCACGGGGGCCTCTCCCTCACTCCACAGGGTTTTTTCGCCCCTGACACATTCTCTACTCGCGGCTAGGCCACCCTTTTTCTCACCAGTTTCATTACTGGTTTTTTGTGTTTCCCTTCCTGTTTTCACCTCCATCCTTTCATAACTTTTGCCCAATCCTGGGGTACCCCACGGGGGCCCCTGTTGTGCCAAACCACCCAACCTGCCACTTCTCCTCATGGGCTTTGCTCTATCTCTGTGGGTTGGGTGGTTCCCAGGGGATGTGCCTCCTCTCCCCTGGTGTGCCTTCCTTGCCTCTCCCTTGACCGGTCGAGTCAGGATATTATCAAGGAAGACACTGCTCAGCTAGATGGTCACGGTCATCTTCGCTTGGAGTTCATAAGGAGTTGACGCTTGTTTGCCGGCCATTTTTGGTTTTCCTAGACGCCCCTCTCGCTTGTTCGGCACCGGGCCCTCTTGGCAGGTCCCGCAAATTTGCGGAGTGCTCGATTCGGCCCTCTGGGTCGTTTCGGCTCCCCGCAAATTTGCGGAGATCGCTGGGGGGTCGCGTGACGATGTGGGGGGTTTGTGTCGGTACGGATCTACCTCCATTGGCCCGCAAATTTGCGGTTATAGTTGGCTTTCACTGTTGACCCTTTTTTGTGTCATATTGTTGCCTGATACTATATTGGTGTATGCACTTTCCTGGTGTTATAGGCCCTGCATATAAGATGTTGAGTGGTGGTTAACACTTTCTCCATCTTTGCAGGTTCTGCTGATGCTCTTCCGCCTCGGCCGCCCTCCTCACCTACCTCTGTGCTCCCGGTTTAGGGTGAGTACAGATGCCTGTTTGCATGTGTGTTCCTGTTTCCCCATGCTCCTTCCCTGGTTCTTCTTGGACATTCTCTACACTTACACCTTCGACGTGCTGATTCTGGTGTGTGTTCTTCTCATGCTGGTCGGCTGCTTTGCTTTCGCCTTGGTTGTCGCTCCCCGTGCTTGGTGAGCCACATGTCCTGCTTGCGCCACTCGCTCTTTGTGTCCTCTACGGCCTACCTCCCTGCTCTGTGTGGCCCGTGTCTGGCCCTGGTGGTTGTGCTGCTCCATGGCCCTGGTTCCTCGGCGGTGGCTGTGGCCTCTGCTTCCCTTCCGTCGGTGTGGCCGATGGTCTCCCGCCACATTGGGCCTGTGGGCCGCCGTTCCCCGGCTTTTGTTGCCGCCCGGTTCCGCGTCACCCTGGGTATCCCTGACCCGACTGCCGGCCGTTCACCCCAGCCCGTAGCCTCGTAGGTGGCGCTCTCGTCTCACTCGCGAGGGGTCGGGGGTTCCCTCCCAGACCGGGCGGTGCCGAATTGGGCTTGTCTCCTTTCATGTGTTAGCCTCAGTTCACCTAGCTGTAAATAGGTACCTGGAATTCGTGGACGACGTTGTGCCGTCCCATCTGGGGTTGGCACACATGGTACAAGGCGGGCTGGGTATCATATGGTTCCCCTACGCTACTGGTCAACCTAAGCCTCCATGCTCTCGCTCGCCTCGCTCCTGCCCCTCGTCGTCCTCCTGTTCGCCTTGACGTCGCCCGTCGCCCTCGTCTTGGTTCTCGCCCTGAGGCCGGGGTTAGCGGCTCTGCTCCTATGCGCCCTCCCCTGGCCTCTACGGATAGGGGCTCTCCTCCCTTCCGCCCGCTTTCCTAGCCCAGACGACTTCCTCTTCCGTTGTCCTCTCCGCACGCGGTTGTTCGTGCTGTCGCTGGCCCTCTGCTCCCTCCTACACTGTCCAGGAGGGTCCGCCTGGGTGTCGTTGCTTCTCCTCCTTCACCTGCTTCAGTGCCTCTTCTTCCTTCACGGTCTCGTCCCGCGGTGGGGGTCCCTCCCTCCTCCGCCTCGGTGTCGGGCCGCCCTGTTCTCTCAGCCCCGGGGGTCCTTGCTCTGTTTCCCCCTGCGGCTCCTTCTGGCCTCCTTTCACCCGGCCAGCCTTCCCCCTCCCGTCGTCCTGCTCCTCCTCCTTCTTCTCTTCCTGCCCTTCACTTCCCGTCTCGCCTGGGGGGTACCCCTCCTCTTGCCTCGGTGAGGCTTCGGGGTCCCCCTTTTCTCGGGTGCTGTCGTGTCGCTGGAAGAGGGGGATGGTGCTGTTTCCCCCTCGGCCGTTCATGTTCGGGGACGGGTCCCTCTACGGCGACGCGGCCGTCGTCGCTCGCCTTCCTTGGGCCGCGACGCTGCTGGTTCGTGTCGTGGGTCTCGCTCCCGCTCACGCTTGTCCCTGCGGACCGACCCTTCTGGGTGGGGGGGGGTGGGGGGGGTCGCCTCTCTCGGTTCGATTGTTGGCTTTGCGGGACTGGGTTGTGTCACGCTTCGACGGGTGCTTGGCGTCGTTGGCCGCCTCCCTCTTCTCGCGCTTCTTGGCGGTGCCTCCCCCTCAGCGCCTCGCCTTTCCTACCCCTGCTACGGTCCCGCTCCCTTCTGCAGGCCTCCGCTCTGGTCAGACTTCAGCCGCACTGACCTCCTTCCGGCTGTTCAGTCCCTGGCTGTGTTGACGGGTCTGTCCTCCTATGGGACGGGTTTGTGCGGCGCCGGTACGCCTGGCTTCGCCGTCATGCTCGGTCGCCCTCTCCCCTTGGAGGCCTGGTTTGCTGTGGCCTTCGCCTTCACACCGTTCCGTCGACGGCTCTCCTTCGGTCCCTCCCTTAGGTTACTCGCCTTGACGTTGGACTGGGGTCGTCCCTGCTTTTGCCTCCTCTTGTGTCTGTCGGCAGGTTGGCCGGCGCGTTCTGGTCCTGGATGGGCGCGCCCATTCTTGAACTTTGTTCTATTGCTACCCCGTTCTTCTCTCCCCCGGATCAGGCCTCTGTCGCCACGGTTTTTCCCTTGCGACGGTGGGTGACGGACTTCTTGTCTTGTCTTTCGGTTCCCTCCAGCCGTCTGTTCCCGCCTGCGGCTTTTCGGGGCGTCTGCGCCAGGCGCTCTTCGCGAGGGTTTGGACCGCGTTCTGCGGGTCCGCCTTCGGCTCGCGGTGTCTTTGGTTCCCGAGCTGCAGGCGGTTTTGTGCGCGGCAACTCGGCGCCGCCCGACAGTGCGGTCCTCGTTCTGCCGGCCGGCCCCCTTGGATATTCGTCAGGGTTTGTTGTACTCTGCGCTACATACGTCGGGGTTGTTTCAGCTGGTTGCTTGGGTATGCTCGCTTCTCTGGCGGCGGCCCCTGCTTCCGACACGCGACGACGCGCTGTGTCATTGCGTTCCCTGCTTCCGTCACGCACCGTCGTGCTGTGTCGCACGCGGGGTCTTCTCAGTCCCTTCCTTCTGCCGGTCCTCTTCGGGGTGCTGCTACACGTGCTGCCGCCTTGCGCGGCCGCAGGACTGGGACGTTGCAGGCCAGTGCGTCGATTCCGCCTCGCCCTTCCGTTCTTGCCCCTTTTCATCCCCGCTGTGTCGGGGCTGGCCGTCCTTCCACTTCTGGCCGCCCTTCGACGTGGTCTGCCCCGCGCCGGCCTGGGGTTGGGGGGGGGGGGGGGGGGTAGAGGTCGACGTGGCGCTCGTGCCCGCACGGCCCGTACCGAGGGTACCTCCGCGTCAACACAATGTGTAGTTCTCTGGGTCGGCCTCCTTGTTCTCCTTCTCGCCTGGCCGACCGGGTCGCTCCCCTCCTCTCGGGTGCTCCCTCGGGTTGTTTTTGCCCTTGCACCCCTCGGTTGCCGCGAGGGACATTGGGGGCGGCGGGTTGCGCGGTGGGGTCTCCCCTGGTGGTGGGCGTCTCGACCCCCTTTCCGCTCTTGTCACCGCCGCCGGCCCTTCTCTTCGGACGTGGCCCACGTGCTCCCTTCCATGCCCGAGCTGGGTAGCGTCGAGGGGGTTGATCGCCGGTCGCCCGGTTTTCCTCTCCCGTGTCTTTCTGGTCCCGTCGAACTGCGACGCGATGCGACCGTTGGTGGTTCTGTCGGCCCTCAACGGGCGCGTCCTGCTCACTCGGTTTCGGATGCTGCCGGTACCCCTGGTACGCCTGGGCCTGTGCCCTCCAGGATGCGTCTTGGCTCGTTCCTCTCCATCCTCTCTTCCAGCGATTCTTGGCCGTTCGGACTTCCGCTCGTGTGTTCCTGTTCGCCGGCCTTCCCTTCGGTCTCCACATCGCGCCGCGGCTCTTCTCCGCACATGTGGGGCAGGCTCTGGGTCCTCTCCTCAGGAGCGGGCTCCAGCTCCTGTTTTCCTTGGCCGACTGGTTGGTTGTTTCCGAAGCCCTCGGCCTGTGCGTTGGCGCCGCCCTCACAGTCGTTCGCACCGTCGCACGGTTAGGGTTCCCCTTTTGGTGTTCCCGTTTCACGCTTGACCCCGTCGCGTGTCGTGCCATGGGTCGATCTCGCATGGGTTTTCTCCGGCGCTACGGTGACCCGGGGTCTGCCGACCGCGGTGCTCCTTCGGTGGACGGTCTTCGCCGTGTTGCACTCGGTCTCCCTCCTGGGGTGGCTCTGGGACTCGTTCGTGGGACTCGTTCGTGGGTTCGCTGCTTTGGGCCGCTCTGCCCCTTTCCTTAGGGTGCCTCTGGCTCCTCCGCCTCCTCCTCATGGGCCCCGTGATGTTTCCGTTGCCCCTCTGGTTCGGCTCCTGCCGCTCCTGCGTCCCGTTCGCTGCCGCTTCGGTCTCTGGGTTGCTCCGGGCTCGCTCTCTGCGGCTGTGCCCTGGTCCGCCCCCCTCGCCGACGGTCTGGGTAGCCACAGATCCGTCGAGCGAGGTTGGGTGGGGTTCCCGATCGAACCTGGGCCGTCCACTTCCTGGCTGATGGGTGGGTCTCCCTCCCCTTACCCATCTATGCCCTCGGACTGTTGGTTCCTCAGTTCTTCCTGCGGGTCCCCGCGCTGGCCCTTCGGGGTCAGTCGGTGGCCTTCGGGTTAGACACTCAGACAGGCTGTCCCCTGTTTTCCTTCTGCGGGGGTTCCTCCAGGTCGTTGACTCTATTGGGGGTCTCGGTGGAGTTGTTCTTCCTCGCGGCCCGACACCCTTCTCCTTGCATGCCTCCTCCCTGCCCGGGCCGGCCACCCTGTGGGCGGCCGCCCTGTCGTGTGGGCAGGGCGTTCTTGTTGAATGGGCGTTGCAACGGACTGTGTTCACCGACCTCGCGGCTTCCTGAGGTGTTCCGGAGGTCGCCTTGTTCGCATCGGGGGTGCCGCGCCAGTTGCCTTTGGACCTCTCCCTCCGGCCTCGCGCTCCGGGGAGGGTCCGGCCGCTTTCATGGTGGCCTGGTACGGGTGGCGGTCGATATCCATCTTTCCGCCCCCAGACGCGCTGTTGCTGTGCCCAGTCCTCGCCAGGCTGCGGCTGTGCCACGGCTGCGTCGGGCTCCTCGCGCCTCTGTGGCCGGCACGGGCTTGGTCCGCCCGGTTGCCGCGGTGGTGCCCGAGTCCGGTCCCTCTACCTGTCTCCGGCTTCCGCTTGGGCTCGGTTGGGGCCCTGCGGCCCTCGTTGGCCTTCGCATCGTGCTTGTTCATGTGGCACGGTGGCTCTCGGTCCCGGGCCGGGCCCTGACTGACCTCCTGCTGCGTTCCTGGCCGTCTTCTCCTTGGGGGCCTTCCGGGTCCCGCTGGAGGTCTTTTCCTAGGTGGCTACGGGCCACTCGCCTGCCTGTTGGCTCTCCTTCCCTCGTCCTCCGCTCCTTGTTTCACCTCTTCCGTACGCGTCACTTTCGAGTCGTCGCTATACGTCCCCGCTTGTCTGCCGTCCGGGGGGCTCTTTGGGTCCGTCGCTCGGCTGGTCGTTCTGACACAGGTGCTGGATTCCTTCCTGACGGCTGCCTTCAGGGATCGACCTCCTCCGCGCCAAGTCCCTCCGCAGTGGTTTCTGGGGCGGGCTCTGGTCCTTCTGGCTTCGCCCTCGTCTACGAGGGCCGCTACGCCGGTTCTGTTGCTCGGGCGTCCGCTCTTCCTTGTCGCTCTGGCCGCTGGGGTTCGGGTGTCTGCCCTGGCGGTATTGTCGTGGCCCCGGGACTGCGTGCGATTCTCCCCGTCCCTGCATGGCGTCTCGTTCGCCTCCTCCCCTCCTTTTGTTGCCACGCTTGGGAGGGCGGCCCCCGTCTTTCCGGCCTTTCGCCGTCCAGGCTTTCCGGCTTGGGCATCCTCGCCATGTGTGGTGCCCGGTGTCGGCCTTGCGCTCCTCTGTTGCGTCTGTGGCGCCGCCTTCGGGTCCTGCTGTGTGGGTGTCTCCTCGGACGGGTGGGTGGCTCTCGCAGGTGCAGTTGGGGCGCCGCGTTAGTCGGACCGTTCGTGCCCGTCGCCCTGTTTGTAGGGTTTCTGCGCACGATGTCAGATCCTTTGCTGCCTCCTTCCGGTTCCTGCCGCGTCGATCCTTACCTGCCTTCGCCTCTGCGGTTTTGTGGGTCTTCTATCAATTCCTTCATCTCCTCCTACCTCTCCGTGTCCAGTGTTCGACCCCCTCGGCTGGTGATTGCTCTCGGGGGTCGTGTTTCCTGGGCTCTGGCGAAGATCCCTGGTCTTCCCCCCCTTGTCCCTCGTTCTTTTCCTTTGTTTTATATGACAAAGGGGGGGGGGGGGGGGGTGTACGGGTTTGCAACACTGAATTGCAAGTTTGGGATTGTATATTGTTCCAGTACATAAGTGTTTTTGCCACATTGAAAATTGTGTTTTGTTCTTGTGTTCAGTGTTTTTGTTGGTTTTTGAAGAAAAGGGATTTTGGGTACAGTACCTTTTTGGTTTCAGACAAGTCTATGTTTTTGCATTACTATGAATGACGGGCATGTGTTAAACCTGTTCTTTTTAGCTACTCCTCAGTTTTTCACTCTTTTATTAGACTCTCTTGTTTAAATTGTGTCTTTGTCATTCATACTTTTGTTTTATGCATTGGTTTTTTTGGTAGGTTGGGCTTGGATGTCCTCCTCCTATTTGTTATGCAGCCTTGACGTTGGATTTGCCAAGACTACTAACAAATTGGGAGGTTTGACGTACCTCCCAACCTACCAAATAGGAAAACCTACTATTTGGTAGTAGTCTTGGAAAATCCAACGTACATAATACCCTCCCTCACGCCGGACCCCTGCCCATCCGCGTTCTTCTGCTGACGTGAGATGTGATAACAAGAGAGGGTCGCTCATGCGCACGTTCGACAGTGATCTGCACATGACGGAACACGGGATGGGCCTTAAGCGGTAACTAAGGTAAACCCCTTTTTCTTCTCTTCTATGCTTTTTTCACCTTCGGTGGTAGTTTTGGTTAATGTACAACGTCTCCTAGAGCAAGATAAGGAGTAGACTCTAGACGTTTTCTTTTTAACCGCGGTTGGAATGACGACATAGCAGTCAAAATAGACAAGTCGTCATTGCAATTAGGTTAATAGCCTTGACGTTGGATTTTCCAAGACTACTACCAAATAG
>JBAKBP010017630.1:0-48512 GCA_037953745.1 Lithodes maja
GTGGGGGGTACCGTCAGAAGTGAATGGGAATGGTAGTGCACTTGTGGACGTATGTGTAGGAAGGAGGCTGTGGATAGCCAACACCTTCTTCCGACACAGAATGATACACAGGTACACATGGAAAGTGGTGTGGAGGAAGAAGGATAAGGATAATACAGTGGTGGAACGAAAGTCACTGATTGATTATATATGTGTGGATGAACGAATGAAGAAATCTGTGCTGGATGCTAGGGTGTATACGGGTATTGGAGGGGGTCTGTCTGATCATTATGTAGTAGTAGCTAAAATTAGGACAAAAAAGGAGTGGGTGAGGAGAGCTGGAGGGAGGCGAGAGAAAGGTGGAATGGTGAGGAGGGTGGAGAGGCTACAGGAGGAGGAAATCAGGGAAGAGTACAGGAGAGCAGTAAAAAGACGACTAGGTGGGTTCGACCTGGAAGATATGGAGGAAGTGGAGGAGATGAGCAAGGTGTTTAAGGAAGAGATCTGTGCAGCATGTGAGGAGGTGTGTGGAGTGAGGAGAAGAGGGAGGGGAGTGAAAGGTACAGCACGGTGGACAAAAGAGGTAAAAATAGCTGTGGAAGACAAGAAGAAAGTGTATAGAGAGTGGTTGGGTAGTAGAGTGAATGAAGATTTGGAGAGGCAGAAACGAGCGAGGTACGTGGAGAGAAAGAGAGTGGTGAAGAGAGTAGTGAAGGAAAGTAAGAGAAGAGTAGATGAGGAATTTGGAAGGAATCTGAGTGTAATATGGAAGGAGTGTAAAAAACTGTTCTAGAAAGAAGTCAAGAAAGTTAGGGAAGGTAGCAAGGGAAACAGAAAGGGTGTGAAAGATAAGAATGGGAGAATGCTAGCCGAGAAGCAAGAGAGAGTCGAAAGATGGAGGGAGTACTTCAACAAGTTGCTAAATGTAAGGAATGAGGAGCCAGCAAACATAGTTGGATATGCTATGGGAGGGAGAAGAGGAGAAGTAGTGAGGAGGAGGTGGGGATCAGGAGGTCAGAAGTGTGGGAAGCCATGAAAAGAGTGAAGTTGGGGAAAGCACCAGGAACAGATGGAGTGTGTGGGGAAATGTTGAGGTATGGTGGTGAGATAGTGATCGAATGGGTATGGAAAATGTGCAAACTAGCATTGGAGAAGGGGAGTGCACCCGATGACTGAAAGACTGGCATTATAGTCCTGCTATATAAGGGCAAAGGGGAAAGAGGAGTGCGTGGTAACCACCGAGGAATATGTCTTTTAAGCGTATTAGGGAAGGTGTACAGTAGGGTAGTGATTGAGAGAGTGAGAGTGAGAACGGGAAATGGATAGGCGACGAGCAGGGAGGTCTTAAGAAGGGAAGAGGATGTGTAGGTAAAATGTTTTCCCTGAATTGTGTTGTGGAGAAGTATCTGGAGAAGCAACAAAAGATGTATGTTGCGTTTATAGACTTAGAGAAGGCCTATGACAGAGTGGATAGAGAAGGTGTGAGGAAAGTACTTAGAATATATGGAGTAGACGGCAAGTTGCTGAAAGCCGTGAAGAGCATGTATGAGGGTGCAAAGGCGGCAGTACGTGTGGAGAATGAGCAGAGTGAGTTCTTTGACCTGAATGTTGGGTTGAGACAGGGGTGTGTGATGTCCCCGTTGTTGTTTACTGTATATATGGATGGAGTCATGAAATAAATACTAGGAAGAGCAGTAGATGTTGGTGTATCGCTGAAAAGGGAGAGAAATGAGTGGAAGCTGCCTATACTGCTGTTTGCGGATGATACAGTTGTTCCCCAGGCTGCCTGGCCGAACAGCCCCAAGGTCCTGAGCAAGGCCAAGGCCATAAACGAGCGCCCCCACAAAACCCTCCCTGCTTACCACTAATAAAGCCTGGGTGACCGAAGCCACTCTAAGGCAGGGAGCCAAGGAGGGCGCGGAAACGCCCGGGAAACCAAAGCTTCACCCAAAGCCCTGTGCCCCTCAGCAATTATGAAGGGAAAGTTGAGGGGCAAGGGAAAAATGTGACGCTTTGGCTCCCAATCTGCCAACTTTTAGGTTGGCAGTAGGGAGGTCAATCCACGGAAAAGACGCCGTCACTTGAGATCTAGAAGATATATAAGTAAAAGGAACAGTCAGAGTAAGCTATGGGTATGGCAGAGATCGCTCAGCTCTCACTCTGATAGACCAGCCCATCACCACATGACTAGAACCCAATCCTCTCAGCATCAGCTAGGATAGGCCCTAGAAAGCCGCCTTTGGCGGGGGGATAGCTCCCCTATTTCAACTCCTTTCGGGGTTGGGCACCCGCCCCGGATGATACAGTTCTGATGAGCGATAATGAATGGGAGTTGCAGGGTCTGGTAAATGAGTTTGGAACAGTGTGCAAAAAACGGAATTTGAAGGTAAATGCGGGGAAGAGCAAGGGAATGGTCTTCGAAATGGGTGAAGTCACAGAGTGTGAGGTGAAGTTGAACAGTCAGGCTATGGAGATCGTCAGCTCTTTTAAGTATATGGGCAGTGTCTTGAGTAAAGATGGGACTATGGATGAAGAAGTGCGGGAGAGGGTGCAACAGGGGAAGAAGGTTGTAGGAATGTTGAAAGCAGTAACAAGAAATAGGGTGGTCAGTATGGAAGTGAAGAAGTCCTTGCATGACAGTGTAGTAATCCTGACACTAACTTATGGAAGCGAAGCATGGACGTTCGGAAAGAGACTCAGACCAAGAGTGAGAGCGGTGGAAATTAATTACTTGAGAAGTACGTGCGGAGTTACATGGAGGGATAGACAGATGAATGAGGAAGTAAGAATGAGGTGTGGTGTGGAGGTAGATGTGCTGGAAAGTGTGAAAAGGAACAACTGGAGATGGTTCGGCCATATGGAACGTATGGAAAGCGAGAGAATGACTAAGAGGGTGTACGAGGGCGAGGTGGAAGGACAGAGAGGGAGAGGTGCACCGAAGGAGAGGTGGAAGGATGGAGTGAGGAAGTATTTATGAATGAAGGCGGTGCTGGTTGGGAGGAGCGGCGTTGACTGACTGGGGACAGAGGTGCATGACTTCGGTTCGTTCGTGGCCACCCCTTCGGGGATTACGGCGTCAGGCAATAGATAAATATATATATATATATATATATATAGATATATATAGAGAGAGAGGGCTTCAGTGGGTGGACCGGGGCAACGCAGCTTCCATAATATGAGGAAAAATAGGGAAATAACTCCATGGAGCACCATCTATATTTCGAATTTTCGGCTTGCTCCAGCAGCCATCCTCAGGTAAAACATCATGGTCCTAGAAATTTAAAATAAAAAAGTTTAACATTATATCATCAAATGGACCAATAATTAAACAATACAAGTAAAGTCAACTTAAATCTTTAACCATAAGCGAAAACAACTAATCATAGTAAATCAAACAGGAATTGCAAGCCTCTTAACACCAATTCTTGTTTGATTTACTACGTTTAGTTGTTTAAGTATATGGTTAACGTTTTAAGTTGATTTTACTTGTATTGTTTAATTATTGGTCCATTTGATGATATAATGTTAAACTAATTTTAGGCCATAGAGTAATGTATGTAGCCTATGTATTTACTCAGGCCCAATCCCCACTTTTTGTTTTTTGTTTTTTTTTTGGGGGGGGGGTGGCCGACTCAAGACAGAGCCCGAATAGTGATAACATAACAGAAAACATCAGTGAACACACACAAACAAAATACAAATTCACACACATCTAGATCAAGAGCAATACTAGTAGGATATTTTAGCTTAACTTTTAAGGGGGAATGACTCGTTTTTTCTGGTCCACTTTCTCCCTCATGTTTAGCCCCATTAGTTTTGAAATTTTAAAATGTTTGCCCCATTAGTTTGGTAATTTTAAGACCTATCTACCCATTTCTTTGTCAATATTAAGACCTATCGTGCTATCTAGGGGTCTACTATTTTTCCTGGCGAACGATAGTGAGTCTATAATTTTGGAAGAATCGGCTTTCGGCTGGGATATTTTTCTACCGAAAAGTGTAAAAATTAATCTAGAAAGGGCTGGTATAATGGATGGTTTTGTTTAAAGTTTGATGAAGGTCTAGGGAGGCAACTAAAATAAAAACAAAATAAATATATGAAAAAACGACCACAAGTGAACCATCCCCCCTTAAACTAATCAGACAAAGGTTGTCAGTGAACTATTGAATCTAACTGTACAGGTAGACTGGAACATGTACAGGCGAGGAGACAAAAGAGTATACATGTGTTTGATGCCTGTATTCCCTCAGTGACAGGCAGACAGACAATGTAATAATAGAGTATATCTCTGTTTGAAGCATTTGTTCCCTGAAAGACAGACAGACAGATATAGATGGACAGATGAACATGAACAGATAGACAGACATTGGTAGACAGATAAACAGAAACAGACATTGAGTAGAAATGAAGGTAAATCTTTATGGCAGGAAGTGAAAATAGCATCAAGGTTTAGCAATGTGTGCATTATGGGGGATTTTAATTTTCCGAAGATCAGATCGGCGACTCAGATTCTGAGGAGTTTATTGAGGCGGTACAAGATAGTTTTTTATTTCAATTCATTGGCTCGCCGACTAGAGGTAATAATATCCTTGATTTAGTTCTCAGTAACGTATGATAAATAATGTTGAGATAGGGGACCAACTAGGAAATAGTGATCACAAGTCTATTTATTTTAATATACAATGGACAGGAAATGCTAAAGAGAATCCGTCACTTATCCCAGATTTCAGAAAAGCCGATTATGGTGAGATAAGAAGAGCCTTAACCTCTCCGCGGCGCACAGGTTTTTTTTTACAGGTACATACTGTGCGCATGTATGAAGATTTTGGAACCCATTGCCAATTTCGATAAAAAGTACATCAGCGTGTAGGGAATATTTGCGTGCATCGGCCCATATATATTTGACCCCCAAAAAAAATTCTGGGGGGGGTGGGGGAACGGTCCGTAGTTGAAAAATGTGGAGCGAATGGCACCGCGCGGCTAGATTGTCATAGAGCGGCGAGATTTCCCGGCCGAATTTTCACGCGCCCAGGGGATAGAACCTGAGGGAGGAGGGGGTGGGTTACCGCGTAATATCACGTATATCTCCTTTTTTTATCCCTTTTAGGCTATGTAGAGTACGTATACGTGTGTAGGCCACCCATATAACAATGAATATGCCTCATAGTGACCAAAAATTGCAATATATAAGGGAATTATCAATGAATTTTTAGGCGGGAATGAAGATAGTTTGGAGGTTTGGCAGCAATTTATGAGATGAGAGTGTGGTTTGCGCTATAATATTACGTATATCTCGTACTTAGAGCACTGTCATGCTATAATACAGACTTGTACGTATGTAGATGTGCCATATAACAATATATATACCGTATATAGACCAATTCATGCGATATTTACGCACATTATCAATGAGTTTCTATGCGTGAACCAAGGTGTGATTGAGTTGTGCTGGGAATGAAAGGGGGAGAGGCTGTTTTGCGCTATAATATTACGTATATCTCGTACCTAGAGCACGGTCATGCTATAATACAGACTTGTACGTATGTAGACGTGCCATATAACAATATATATACCGCCTATAGACCAATTCATGCGATATTTTACGCACATTATCAATGAGTTTCTAGCAGACGGAAGCCTAAAAGGGTGGGTGGGGGTGGGTGGGTGGGAGGGAGGCAGGGAGTGAGTCGTGGAGAGAGTGAAGGCAGGGAGATCTATCAAGAAACATACGCAGCTGTGTGATAATTGTGGAGGCGCCCGAGGCGTATGGATGTCTTGAGATTTTGAACCTTATGTCTAGCAGGTGTCTGGGGTTCATTGCCACCTAGAGGTCTACAATAACATGAGTCAGGAATGGAGAGAGAGAGAAAGTGAGACATGAGTATGTCGTACGTATAAATGGCTTTCAGAATTGCATTTTTATGCAAGCAGACATAGCATTTTAGACACATGTGAAGTACCACAGAAATATGTAGGCCATTGACTGTAAATAAAGTACTATATTATAGACCAGGAACGAGGGTGGTCAGTAAACATCGGCAGTTAACCTTTTTTGATAGAGAGCTAAATATAGACTGGTGTCGCCTTACACTTGCGAAAGGGTAGATTGCCACCAGAAAACTTATATTTATTTATTTCCAAGTAATATGCAATCTAAATGTATATTAGAGACCTACTGCAAGTATTTGTATGACAGTCATGACTATGTATAATCCAATATACGCGCGTAAGGGCGTAGGCGAGATATAAGAAAGATGGTTGAGCAATTTTCGACACCCACACAGTTATTATTCATTATTATTTAAAATATTATACAAATGTATTTCTGAAGAGTATTTTATGCATGCTGTATTTATACGAATTTAGTTGGTAGCCAAACTCAGACAGAGAGAGGTGTTGTGGATGGAGGGAGGGAAGGGTCACCCACTGACCGTGTGATAATGACTGGAGTCACACTGAGAGGGGCAATTTTTCTGAGTGTTTGGGCAATTTTTGACAGAATAAAGTTATATAATTACTAATTCTTGACAGAGACAAACTTTTATAAACCTTTGCATGATATAATTGATAATCCTATCAACTTACAAACGTAAATTGGTGGGATAATTCATTTTGTTTTGTATATTGTCATTTCGATTGTAGACACGAAGTTTTGAGTGACATTTGGTATGAGCTCCTGTGGCATGGTTGGTAAGGTCGCGGACTGGAAAACTCAAAGTGTGGTAGGGTAGTGGGATCGAATCCAAGAGGGGGTTATGGGGAAGGTTTTATAATGTTTAGATAAATTTTGATAAAAAAACAAAATTTACAAGATCATGCCATTGTATTCAAACAATATGAAATATTCATAGAATATATCATATTGTAAGAATACAATGACATGACCTTGTTTTTTTTTTTTTTTTTTTTTTTTTTTTATCTTAGTAGGTTTGACAGGATTTATTGAAACATATTTATTTTGGTACAATTCATTTGAGGTAAGAAAATAATTATATACACATTATTTTGGCTATAACAAACATATATATTGATATACTAAAAAAGAAGGCATATTACATGGAAATCTTTGAAACTTATAAACTAAATAATGAAAGATACAATTATATAATGTAAACAGCTATATCACAGGGACATCTTTGGAACTTATACATTATATAATATATATGTAACATTATGAAGTAGCGTGATCAATTTGGTCAGGTCAGGTAAGGTAGGGCGCGAGTCCAGGGCAGGGCAGGGGGCGAGTCCAGGGCAGGGCAGGGCAGGGGGCGGCACTCAGTAGTTTTTATACATGTGGTAGTCCCTGAAGCAGTCACCCAAGCAGAGTGCAACTTTGCACTCGACGCACATTGAGGTGACTCTTTTGGTTACATGGGGTTTCCTGACACTGGTGCTGCAGACGTGGCACTGCACCTGCCTGTGATGAGTGCCAACCAGCTCGGTGTTGGTTAGGTAGTGTCTTTCCACACCCAACTGGATGCGGTCAGGGACGTGATCCCCACGCCATGCCGTACGTCTGTGAGTGGTGGTGCCATACTTCTCCAGGAGTTGATATGCAAAGTTGTACACAAACTCCCAGAATTTTAGCTTCTGGTTTGGGGCCATCTCTCTCTTCACCAACCACAAGTTGTAGGCATTGAGCATCGTGATGTCAACTAGGTGGAGAAAGAGCTTGTGACACCACTTCACAGTCTTCCTCAGACACTCAACGCCTGACAGTTGACAGTCAGACTTGTCCACCAGGCGCATGTTCTTTGTGTAGTCCACTACCATGTCGGGCTTATAGATGGTCTTCCTGGTTCGGTAGTGGATTTTACCAGAGTCATCTGGGCACCTGTGTGGACTGTGGAAAGCAGGTGAACGTCTCTTTTGTTCTTCCACTTCAGGGCTACCACTTTCCCGGACTTTTCAAGTTGCTTGTACTTCTGCCCCCTTCGTCGCCTTCTTCGGACATGCCTCTCGCGGTGTTCCTGGGCCAGTTCGTCTTCAGAAGGTGTGTCACTGGAGGAGGCATCTGACAGAGGAATGACATCACCTGTGAACTTTGGCATACACTCTCTTGTCTTTCTGACAGTCCCACATGACCCTGTTTGGTTGTCATGAAGAAACTGGCAGAGAGCAGGAGAAGTATACCAGTTGTCAGTGTAGATGATGTGGCCTTTGCCCAGGTAAGGTGCCAACATTTTCCTGACGATGGCACCTGACATGCCCATGGGGTCACCGGGAGCGGCTTTCGGTACGTCAATGTCAGTTCCTGTATACACGATCATGTCAAGCACTATTCCAGTTTCACAGTCGCACAACACGAAGAGCTTGATTCCGAACCTATGCCTTTTCAAGGGGATATACTGCTTGAAAACAAGACGTCCTTTTTGAAGAGCACGAGCGACTCATCAATCACCAAATTGAGGAAGGGGTAAAAGTATTCCCTATACCTCTCCAACAACATGGTATACACACCCCGAACTTTCCATATCCTGTCAATCCTGTTAGGATTTTCGTTGTCTGCAAAGTGCATAAATCTTAGCAGCAACAAAAATCTGTCACGAGTCATGAACTTATTGAAAGTTGGGGTGGCGATGAGAGGGTCGTGCTTCCAGTAGTGTTGCAACACATGCTTCTTGCAAAGAGGCATGAGGAACAACAAGGCAAAAAACGTCATGAATTCTTCCACAGTCGTATCCACCCACCCTCGTATTCTCGCTTTTGGAGAAATGATGTCCAATTTGCCAAACACCCACCTGTAGTAGGCGTTTGTTTGGGCAACGATGTAAGTCATTACCTCCATATCGAAAAAAGCGAGGAAGAAGTCGCTTTCGTTTGCGTTATCATCACAGGGCCAGTCATCAGTAGTACCTGACGTCCCAGGATTGAACTGGAGCACGTCAGGCACAAAATTGACCCCATCAGACCACTCAAACGAAGGCATGCCAGGGAACGGAATGTCGTCTCCGTCTGCTTCTGCGTCTGAAATATCGCTGTCATGTTCGCGATACAACACAGCATCATCATCACCCTCCTCTTCACTAGACAGACGCCCTTCTTCATTCTCATCACCGACGTCTGACTCACTTCCACTGTCCACTCCCAAATCCCCCCACCCTTGGTCCCGTGCTAGGGCGTCGTCGTCGAAACCCGCTGGGCTGCCAATGCCCTGCGAATCACCACCAAACAGCAGGGTGGCGTACTTGGATGGTGTCAGATTTTTTCTGCTCACTCTAGCACGTAGGGGCATCTTATGGGCAGGGGCAGGGGCAGGGGCAGAAGGGTCGGCAGGGGCGGCAGTGGTGCGTGGTGCAGTTGGCCTGGAGGCAGGCAAGATGATGGTGGTGCCTGTCGCCCCTTTCCCTTTCCCTTTCCCTCTTCCTTGGGCAGGGGCGGCAGGGGCAGCAGGGGTAGCAGGGACAGCAGGGACAGCAGGGACAGCAGGGCCGGCAGGGACAGCAGTCGCTTTCCCTCTCCCTTTCCCCTTCCCTTTTCCTTGGGCAGGGACAGCAGGGGCGGCAGGGGCAACAGGGGCAACAGAGGCAGCAGGGGCGGCAGGGGCAGCAGGGTTAGCCGGGCCAGGGGCGGCTGGTGGTGGTGGTGGTGGCAGGGTCACTGTGGCAGGTGTACGGGTTTTCTTCCCTACGCCCGTGCCTTTTATTTTGCCTGCTCCCGCAGGTTCTGCAGCCCTAGGGCGGCCTCCTGCGTCGCTGGTACTGGTGGCAGGGGTGGCAGTGGTGGTAGTGGTTGTTGCAGTGGCCTGGGTCGTGGTGGCAGTGTCCCCAAAGGCCAATGACCTCTGTGCAATTGCCTTGCTTGCACGTGTTTTACGTGCTTTTGGTCCTGGTGCTTCATCCTCCGAGCTGTAGGGCGTGTCGTACTGGTAGCTAGGGTTTCTGGTAGCCACCCTCTGCCTTCCACGGCGGCTGACACCACCAGAAGGAGGGCTGGTTGTGTCATCAGAGTGCGAGCGTGAGGGACGTGTGGGCTCCATGACTAGTGCGTGGGTTTTGGCGCGGTGGTGCTTGCACGAGTGTGGGGCGAGCGTGTGGTGGGGTGGTATCGAGAGTTGACATGTAGTACTATACCCACACCAATTTGTAGCCGCCTGCCTATAAACCCGCGGTTTTGGTACGCGTTCAAAACCCTTACTCTTAAGAGTCTTCCCGCAGTCCGCCGGGGGGAACTCTTAAGAGTCTTCCTGCAGTTCCCGGGTTAAGGGTGGACCCTATTGTTAAACAATTAATTCAGGATAAGCCAGAGTTAAGCTTGACAGCTACATATGAACAGTTTATTTCTTCACTTCACCATGCGCAAAATAAATATATCCCCAAAAGAAGATTTAGATCGATACAGAACCAACCAAAATGGATGAATAATAAACTAATAGATCTTATAGGAAAAAGGAAAGGAATATATAGAAAGCTTAAGAAAGGCGAAACTCACCTACTTATTTACTATCAGACTCTATCAAGACAGGTCAAAAAGGAAATTTGGACAGCAAAAAGAAATTATGAAATAAGATAGCCAACGACTCAAAAAATAACCCTAAAGCTTTTTACCAACTATATAAATCTAAAGTTAGAAATGTAATAGGCCCCCTTAAAACTTGGATAGGAGAAATGACAGAAAATGATTTAGAAATGTGCAGTACATTAAATAGTCAGTTTCTATCCGTTTTCACTAATGAAAATTTGGCACAGATTCCAGAAGTCAGTAAGGTATATAGCGATAGTATAGAAAATAGGTTAAGTACGATTACTATAAGTAGAAATGATGTGCTTAAGGAAATTGACAGACTGAAACCTCAGAAATCACCTGGTCCTGATGAGGTATATGCTAGAGTATTAAAAGAATGCAGAGATGAGTTAAGTTACCCATTAACATTTCTTTTTAACAAGTCATTAGAAACAGGTATAGTTCCAGAAGCTTGGAAGCTTGCAAATGTAGTTCCGATCTTCAAAAAAGGTGATAAATCCATAGCATCAAATTATCGTCCCATTAGTCTCACTTCAATCATGGGAAAGCTACTAGAGTCAATTATTGCTAGGAAAATGAGAAACCACTTAGAAACATTTAACTTAATCAATTCTTCCCAGCATGGATTCACTCAGGGACGTTCTTGCCTTACTAATTTCCTTAGCTTTTTCTCAGAGGTATATGAAGCAGTAGATAATGACAAATCATGATATTATATATTTAGATTTCAGTAAAGCTTTCGACAGAGTCCCTCATGAGAGATTGATGAGAAAGGTTGAGGCGCATGGAATAGGTGGGGCGTTGTTAGGATGGATTAGGTCATGGCTAATTGGTAGGAAGCAGAGAGTCAGCATAAATGGTACTAAGTCAGAGTGGGGATCAGTCAAGATTGGTGTCCCCCAGGGATCTGTATTGGGTCCTCTGTTATTTATCATATACATAAATGACCTTGATTTAGGTATAACTAGTAGGATAAGTAAATTCGCAGACGATACCAAAATAGGGAGACCAATAGATTCAGATAGCGACATAGAGTGCTTCCAAAGGGATCTAGATACCTTACACGAATGGTCAGTAAAGTGGCAGATGAATTTTAACATTGACAAATGCAAGGTATTAAAGATAGGGAAGACGAATACTAATGCAAAATATAAACTAGCTAATGCTGAATTAGAAAACTCAGACTGCGAGAAAGATTTGGGTGTGTTTGTTAGCAACGATTTGAAACCTAGAAAACAGTGTATAAGCGTACGTAACAAGGCAAACAGGATTCTGGGGTTCATCTCAAGGAGTGTGAGTAACAGAACTGCCGATGTTATCTTGAAACTTTACTTGTCATTAGTAAGACCTCATATGGATTATGCTGTCCAATTTTGGTGTCCTTATTACAGAATGGATATAGATTCCTTGGAGAGAGTACAGCGAAGAATGATAAAAATGATTCATAATATTAGAAATCTACCATATGAAGAAAGGTTGAACAAATTAGGCTTACATTCGTTAGAAAGACGCAGAGTTAGAGCGGATATGATAGAAGTGTTCAAGTGGTTCAGTGGGGTAAATAAAGGAGACATGAAAAATGTACTGAAGCTCAGTGATCGTGAAAGAACTCGAACAAATGGTTATAAATTAGATAAATTTCGTTTCAGAAAAGATATAGGCAAATATTGGTTTGGTAACAGAGTTGTAGATGGGTGGAATAGGCTACCAAGTGATATAGTGGGATCAAGAACGATAGGGAGCTTTAAGATAAAATTAGATAGGCATATGGACGAGATGGGTTGGGTGTGAGGGGGATCTACCAGGTGTGGGCCAATCGGCGCTCAGCAGACCCCGTTATCTTGTGTTAATCTCTGACCGTTTTGGTGGGGTCAGTACTCAAGGTATTAGTGAGTTGGGCCTAAAATTGGGCCTTGTAATTGGGGTTGGGTGTGACAGGGATCTGCCTTGTATGGGCCGATCGGCTTTTTGCAGACTCCCATTTTCTTATGTTCTTATGTTCTTATTGGCAGACAGGTAAACAGAAACAGACAGAGGTAGACAGGTGAACATAAGCAAACAGACATAGGTACACAGGTGAGCATAAACAGACAGACAGACAGACATAGGTAGACCGGTGAACATAGAAAAACAGACATAGGTAGACAGGTGAACATAATCAGACAGACAGACATAGAACATAACATTCCACACTGATATTTGGTATTGATAAATACGTTCAATGTAATGAAATTTGATAATTTTGAATTTGTTTGAACAAAACATAAAAACAAACAAATTTAAATTTCTATGAAAACATTGGTATTAATAAATACGCTCAATGTAATGATATTTGGTATTGATAAATACGTTCAATTGGGCCTTGGGTTTGAACAAAAACATAAAATAAAAAAAAATACGTTTAATGTAATGAAAATTACATTACATTAAACGTATTTATCAATACCAAATATTAGTGTGAAATATTTGCATAGAAATTTAAATTTGTTTGTGTTTGTTTTTTTTGTTTTTTGGTATCTAATTTTATCTTAAAGCTCCCTATCATTCTTGATCCCACTATATCACTTGGTAGCCTATTCCACCCATCTACAACTCTGTTACCAAACCAATATTTGCCTATATCTTTTCTGAAACAAAATTTATCTAATTTATAACCATTTGTTCGAGTTATTTAGCTATCACTGAGCTTCAGTACATTTTTCATGTCTCCTTTATTTACCCCACTGAACCACTTGAACACTTCTATCATATCCCCTCTAACTCTGCGTCTTTCTAACGAATGTAAGCGTAATTTGTTCAACCTTTCTTCATATGGTAGATTTCTAATATTATGAATCATTTTTGTCATTCTTCGCTGTACTCTCTCCAAGGAATCTATATCCATTCTGTAATAAGGACACCAAAATTGGACAGCATAATCCATATGAGGTCTTACTAATGACAAGTAAAGTTTCAAGATAACATCGGCAGTTCTGTTACTCACACTCCTTGAGATGAACCCCAGAATCCTGTTTGCCTTGTTACGTACGCTTATACACTGTTTTCTAGGTTTCAAATCGTTGCTAGCAAACACACCCAAATCTTTCTCGCAGTCTGAGTTTTCTAATTCAGCATTAGCTAGTTTATATCTTGCATTAATATTCGTCTTCCCTATCTTTAATACCTTGCATTTGTCAATGTTAAAATTCATCTGCCACTTTACTGACCATTCGTGTAAGATTCCTAGATCCCTTTGGAGGCACTCTATGTCGCTATCTGAATCTATTGGTCTCCCTATTTTGGTATCGTCCGCGAATTTACTTATCCTACTAGTTATACCTAAATCAAGGTCATTTATGTATATGATAAATAACAGAGGACCCAATACAGATCCCTGGGGGACACCACTCTTGACTGATCCCCACTCTGACTTAGTACCATTTATGCTGACTCTAAGCTTCCTACCAATTAGCCATGACCTAATCCATCCTAACAACGCCCCACCTATTCCATGCGCCTCAACCTTTCTCATCAATCTCTCATGAGGGACTCTGTCGAAAGCTTTACTGAAATATAAATATATAATATCCTATGATTTGTCATTATCTACTGGTTCATATACCTCTGAGAAAAAGCTAAGCAAATTAGTAAGGCAAGAACGTCCCTGAGTGAATCCATGCTGAGAAGAATTGATTAAGTTAAATGTTTCTAAGTGGTTTCTCATTTTCCTAGCAATAATTGACTCTAGTAGCTTTCCTATGATTGAAGTGAGACTAATGGGACGATAATTTGATGCTATGGATTTATCACCTTTTTTGAAGATCGGAACTACATTTGCAAGCTTCCAAGAAGGTAGACCGGTGAACATAAACAGACAGACATATGTAGACAGGTTAACATAAACAGACATAAATAGGTAGACAGGTAAACAGACATAAGAACATAAGAACATAAGAAAATGGGAGTCTGCAGAAAGCCGATTGGCCTAAGCAAGGCAGATCCCTGTCCCACACAACCCCAATTACAAAGCCCAATAATAGGCTCAACACTCTAATACCCTAATATCTCTAATATCTTACCAAAACAGTTAGAGATTAACGCAGGATTACGGGGTCTGCAGAGCGCTGATTGGCCAACCCGGCTGATCCCCCTTCACACCCAACCCTTATCGTCCATAATTATGCTTATCCAATTTTATCTTAACCCCTCCAACCCGGATGGGCTCTTGAACGCCCATAACAACCTCGGCCCGCGCAACCCGGATGGCCTCTTGAACGCCCATTGCTTGCATGCTTGCTTTCGAAGGCCGCGCGTAAATTTTGGTATCATGGGACGGTAGGTGGCGCCACCCGGCGTAAACGACACCACAACAACAGTATCTACCCCGACGCCATCATGGACAGTACGCCAAATAGTGATTCCGCTGTGTCCGATACCGTGCTTCCTACGACGCCTTTGCTTGTTCGTCGCGCCTTACCCCGACGGCATCGCCTAAATGTGTTATCTCCCGGAGGTATTGAGACGACTTTGAGACTTTATGAGCGAGCTGATGCCAAGCATAATGTTGATGATGAAGTCAGTGACGACTCCAGTAATTATAAGTCGAATGATTATGGCCATCAGAGTGAGAAAGAAGAGCAATTCCTGGGATTTGCGAGAGAAATTGACAGTGATGAGAGTGATGTAGGTGATGTACCAGTTATTGAGGAAGCTGGTTTACCTAAAGACAGTGAACTTGAGAGAGTAAGTGAGTGGGAGAGTTCAAGGTCACTCACCAAATTTCGCATAAGTGACACGACTCCAAGCCCTTCCCCAGGTAAATCGCCTTTCAAGCTACATTTGTATAAGCAAAAAATACTTCAGAAGGCGGCCGCGGCAGCTAGGGAACAAGCAAAAATACTTGGTGAGGATGAGGCTGTGAGTGAGGGTCACCGTGGTGACCCTTCTCGTCCGCCATTGTCTCCCTTATCTACCCACGCCACCCAAGATGACCCGGATGCCCCGCATTCTTCCCCACCACCCCCACCATTGCCAAGGGTTGAGGACCCCCCACTTTCGGCCTATTTGCCTCCTAGGTCCCCCGACAGGAGACATACTGTTGCCGAAAAGGGGAAAGGTAGAAAATATACGAAGAAAATTAAGAAAAGTAAGAGAGTTTTGTTCGAGGCTCCCGCGGCGTCCACCCCGGCCGGCCCCAGCCATACGTCCCCGCAACTGTCCCCGCAACTTTCCCCACGGTCCTCCCTACCTCTCCCGCCTTCAACATGTCTTCCTGAAGAAGTCTTTGAGCTCGCATCACCAATACCTGGGCCTAGTGACAGTGAATCATTGCTTTCTGTCACTCGTCGCAGGCCAAGGAGCCCGGGACCTCAGGGGACCACAGCCTCACCTGCCACTCCTTCCCCACCTCGCCCACCCGCACGCCGCCCACGCATCACTGGTTCCCCGCCAGATTATGTGGGGGCCACTGATGATGAAGGGCACCTCTCTGAAGACTCTGGCCATGATTACATAGGTCCACCGTCAGGGCAAGATGACCACTCTGACGATGACTATATGGACATCGACGACCCTCGACCCATCCGCTTGGCCCGGCGTCGTGCTGCCCGTCGTGCTGCCCGCCGCCCTGGCCGACGCCCTCGCCGCCCGAGGGCGCGCGCCTCCCGAGTTGGCCCTGGGCGTGCTGGGCCACCAGCTGGAGCTCCTCGTAAGCGTAGACAAGACCCATTCTACGTTTTTCAGTGGCAAGACGTAGTTGATGGGGATGGATACAACCCTGATGTGCCAGCTTTTGATGAGGTACTGGAGGGTTCAGGCATTACCCCCAATTTTCCTGCAGGCCCCAATGCTCCACCACACGAACTATTTGAGGCCTTCTTTGATGAGGAGGTGGTAGGCTATGTTGTCAAAGAGACAAATAAGCAGCACCAATACCAGGTCCACTTTTTGGGCAAGGTGACCAAGGGCCACATGAGGAAGTGGACCCCAGTGACTCATAAAGAATTCATGGTGTTCCTGGCACTCACCATGCTAATGCCTCATGTCAAGAAGCATAGGTTGCCTGACTATTGGATCACCAATGATCTGATTTCCACCCCTGCCTTCGGGAAATATATGGCTCACGACCGGTACCTTGATATCCTCGCAGCGCTCCATCTTGTCACCAACCTTGACGTCCACCTCCCAGACAAGCTGTGGAAGATTAGGACGTTGTATGAGATGATGCGAGAACGCTTCACCTCCTACTTCAAGCCCTTCCGCAAGGTCGTCATTGACGAGTCTCTTGTGCTGTTCCGGGGAAAACTCAGCTTCCGGCAGTACATCCCCTCAAAAAGACATCGCTTTGGCATAAAATTCTTTGTGCTGTGCGACTGCCAAACTGGCTATGTCCTGGACTTCCTGGTCTACAGTGGGAAGGAAGGGGACTTGCTTGTGGACCCCCTCATTGGCTTTGGCGGAGCAGTGGTGCAAGCCATGATGGACCGCTACTTCCATAAGAATCACGTCCTCTACACGGACAATTATTACACGTCCCCCACTCTCTCACAGTACCAGCATGAGCGCAAGACGGGGACTGTAGGCACAGTACGAGGGAAAAGGAAGGGCATGCCACCTTTCCCTCCAAAGACCAAAAAAGGTGATGTCTTCAAGAAGAAGTCGGGGCCCATTCTGGCTATCCACTGGCACGACCAGCGGAAGGTCAACCTCCTGACCACCATCCACAAGGGGGAAATGGTGGAGACTGGCAAGGTGGATCGCCGCACCCAGGCCAGGGTGACCAAGCCCGATGCTGTCCTGGACTACAACATCAACATGAGGCTGGTGGACAAGTCCGACATGCAGATAGGCTTCATTGACTGCCTGCGTACCTCGTGCAGATGGTACAAAAAGTTCTTTCTGCATATGGTGGACATGTCAGTTCTGAATGCATACAATATATACAAGCTTCGGAATGTGAACACACCCATGAAGTTCAATAGCCTGCGGAGGTTCTAAAAGCAGGTGTTGACGGAGCTCCTGGAGAAGTATGGTTCGTCACAGAGGGCAGTGGCACATCCTGGGCCCGCCGTTATCGACCGCTTGCAGGCTGCTCAATACTTGGTTAGGCACAGGCTTGGTTCCCTGCCTCAGAATGAATCAGGAAGAACACAGCAGAAGCGGTGCCATGTCTGCTACAACAGCAGGGTGAGGCCGAACCCAGGTAAAAAGTCAACCCTGGAGTGTGTGACGTGCAAGGTGGCACTCTGTGCTGTAGAGTGCTTCTTTGATTACCACTCCAAGCTGGAGTTCTAATAATCATACTGAAATTGCCAAATAAAATGACAATATGTACACTATAATTATATATAGGCAAAAAGTGGAAGAAAACCAATTTATTGTAATACAAAAGTCATGTATTATGAGAAAATTGATACAAATACAATTCCACCATAATAATATGTGAAAGTGACACATATGTATATACCAAGTGACATTCATATGATTAGAACCTATAGAAATATATAAATCAGTGAAAAAAGACACAATAAATTGTATATAAAACGTTTACAAATCATATAACTAAGTGAAAGTGACACAAGACCTAATATTTGATGGCCAAAGTATAATAAATACCTGTGATAACGAATAATCAGTGCCTAATACAACAATAACCTACCTCAATTACTAATAAAATGTACGGTATCGAGTGAAAATGAGCATTATCAGTGACAGTGACACTCTCTAAAGCATATTTGTCAAAGTGAAAGTGACACAAGACCTAATATTTGATGGCCAAAGTATAATAAATACCTGTGATAACGAATAATCAGTGCCTAATACAACAATAACCTACCTCAATTACTAATAAAATGTACGGTATCGAGTGAAAATGAGCATTATCAGTGACAGTGACACTCTCTAAAGCATATTTGTCAAAGTGAAAGTGACACAAGACCTAATATTTGATGGCCAAAGTATAATAAACACCTGTGATAACGAATAATCAGTGCCTAATACAACAATAACCTACCTCAATTACTAATAAAATGTACGGTATCGAGTGAAAATTAGCAATATCAGTGACAGTGATACCCTAATAAACATATTTTATATAATTGGCCTCAAAATAACTAGAAAATATCAAATAAACATCACATTCTCAATATCAAACACTAAAATCGTCTAAGGGAGATAAATACTTTGGCGCGGCGAGCGGCTAGGTGCGTCGTAGCCATGGCCGGGGCGACGCGTTCGAACGCGGGAAGAATTTGCCGCATAAAAAAACACTCGTCTTCCCGCGCTCACCATTATGCAACCAGAGGGGCTAGAGACCTCTACTCAACGCCATTCGACAGAGGAAGGTTTGTGGAACATTATTCTTTTTTATTCACAACATTACATGCCATATTCATTGACTTACAGAGTAGTTAACATAGGCCAAAGATCGTCAAAACACCCGGTACCGCAGCACAGTCGCGAGCTATAGCCCCCGGGGCTGGAGGGTTAAAGCTCCCTACCGTTTTTAATCCCACTATAGCACTTGGTAGTCCATTCCACCCATCTACAACTCTGTTACCAAACCAATATTTGCCTATATCTTTTCTGAAACGAAATTTATCTAATTTGAAACCATTGGTACGAGTTCTTTTCGCTATCACGGAGCTTTAGTACATTTGTCATGTTCCCTTTGTTAATCCCACTAACCCACTTGAACACCTTTATCATATCCCCTCTAACTCTGCGTCTCTCTAACGAATGTAAGCCTAATTTCTTCAATCTTTCTTTATACGGAAGATTTCTAATATTATGGATCATTTTTGTCATTCTACGTTGTACTCTCTCCAATGAATCTATGTCCATTCTGTAATAAGGACACCAAAATTGAACAGCATAATCCATATGGGGTCTCACTAATGACAAGTAAAGTTTTAAGATAACATCAGCAGTTCTGTTACTCACACTCCTAGAGATGAACCCAAGAATCCTGTTTGCCTTGTTTCGAACGCATATACACTGTTTGCTAGGCTTCAAATCATTGCTAACAAACACACCTAGATCTTTCTCACAATTCGAGTTTTCTAATTCCATATTAGCTAGTTTATATTTAACATTTGTATGCATCTTCCCTATCTTTAATACCTTGCATTTGTCAATGTTAAACTTCATCTGCCAATTTACTGACCATTCGTGTAAGGTATCTAGAACCCTTTGGAGGCACTCTATATCTCTATCTGAATCAATTGTTCTCCCCATTTTGGTATCTTCTGCAAATTTACTTATCCTACTAGTTATACCTAAATCAAGGTCATTTATGTATATAACAAACAACAGAGGACCTAATACAGATCCCTGGGGGACACCACTTTTGACTGCTCCCCATTCTGACTTCGTACCATTTATGCTGACTTTCTGCTTCCTACCAATTAGCCATGACCTAATCCATCCCAACAACGCCCCACCTATTCCATGCGCCTCAACCTTTCTCATCAGTCTCTCATGGGGGACTCTGTCGAAAGCTTTACTGAAATCTAAATATATTATATCATATGACTTGTCATTATCTACTGCTTCATATACCTCTGAGAAAAAACTAAGCAAATTAGTAAGGCAAGAACGTCCCTGAGTGAATCCATGCTGAGAAGAATTTATTAAATTAAATGTATGAAAAAAAAAAAAAAAAAAAAAATCTAAGTGGTTTCTAATTTTACTAGCAATAATTGACTCTAGTAGCTTTCCTATGATGATGTAAGACTAATGGGACGGTAATTGGATTCTATTGATTTGTCACCTTTTTTCAAGATCGGAACTACGTTTGCAAGCTTCAAAGCTTCTGGAACTATACCTGTCTCTAATGACTTGTTAAATAGGAATGTTAATGGGTAACTTAACTCATCCCTACATTCTTTTAATACTCTAGCATATACCTCATCAGGACCAGGCGATTTATGAGGTTTCAGTCTGTCAATTTCCTTAAGCACATCATTTCTACTTACAGTAACCATACTTAACCTATTTTCTATACTATCGCTATATTATACCTTACGGACTTCTGGAAACTGTGCTAAATGTTCATTAGTGAAAACGGAAAGAAATTGACTATTTAATGTACTGCACATTTCTAAATAATTTTCCGTCATTTCTCCTATCGAAGTTTTAAGGGGACCAATTACATCTCTAACCTTGGATTTATATAGTTGGTAAAAAGCTTTAGGATTATTTTTTGAGTCATTAATTTCATAATTTCTTTTTTCTTTCCTAATATCCTTTTTTACCTGTCTTGATAGATTCTGATAGTAAGCAAGTAGGTGAATTTCGCCTTTCCTAATTTGTCTACATATTGCTCTCTCTTGTCCTAGAAGATCTAATAGTCTATTATTCATCTATTTGGGTTGGTTCTGTGTTGATCTAAATTTTCTTTTGGGGATGTATTTATTTTGTGCATTGAATACTGACTTGATAAAATTATCGTATGTATCTACCAAGGTTGACGTCTCTTCCTGACTTAAGATGACAGGTGCCTGAGAAGGGGTACACTCATTTGGACACCTGGATCGACTTAATTGTTTGACCATAGGGTCCGCTAATAGGGCTCGTCTTAACCCACCATAATTGGCTTTTCTGAAGTTGGGTATTAATGTTGTATTCTCTCTGGTATTACCTTTCCATTGTATATTAAAATACACAGAATTGTGGTCACTATTTCCTAGGTGGTCCCCTATCTCTACATTATTTACCATATGTTCATTGTTACTGAAAGCTAAATCGAGAATATTATTACCTCTAGTCGGCGTATCTATGAATTGAAATAAAAAACTATCTTATACTACCTCTATAAACTCCTCAGAATCAGAGTCTCCTATTTGATGCTGCCAATCTATATTCGGAAAATTAAAATCCCCCATAATGCAAACAGACAGACAGACAGACAGACAGACAAATGTAGACAGGTAAACATAAACAGGCATAAATAGGTAGATACTAGACAGGTAACCATAAACAGACAGCCAAGCATAGGTAGATATTTAAACATAAACAGACATACACAGGTAGACAGGTAAACACAGACAGTCAAAGTTAGGTAGACAGGTAAACATATACAGACAGACACACATAGGTAGACATGAAAACATAGACAGGAAGAGATACAGACAGACACACGTAGGTAGACAGGTAAACATAGAAACAGACAGACATACATACAGAATAACATAGTAATAAGGTACAGACAGATAGACATTGATCAACAGACAGACTAACATGCAGACAGACAGACAGCCACTGACACGGACACAATTGTCAATATTGATAAGAGAATTAGACCAACCTGTGTTCCTGGTACAAGACTGAACGATTTAGATTTATTGAAGCAATTTGATGACAATATTAACAATTGTTCGCTTCATCTACTGCTATAAAAATAATAATAATAATAATAATAATCTATCTATCTATCTATCTATCTATCTATCTATATGCTCAGGCCCAATCCCCATAATTTTTGGGGGTAGCCGACTCAAGACAGAGCAAGAACAGGGAAAACACAAAAACAACATAAAACAAAAAATAAACACAGATAAAAAACACAAACTCACACACATCCAGGTCACCCAGGAGAAGACCCAGAGACCAGGGTTACCAAGGTCGCTCCCGCACTCCCCCGGCCCCTGACCACCCGGAGAGGTTCCGATCTCGGCAGGCAGACATGCAGCGGAGCCAAAGCCACAAGCCCTCCCACCACACTTCCAGGCACACCCTTCATATTAATCGTCCCCCCGGGCCAGGCGCCTGATGGACTATTATCTAGTCGAACTTGCGCCCGACCCCTTACTCCAAATGACCACGTGTTCACTCAACTATTCACAAGCATTCTCCATTCACTCCTGTCCACCACCACTTCCCCTGCCTGATCTATAGTCATTCCTCTATCATCCAAAGCCTTTCTTACACAGTCTCTCCATCTCAATGGGGGTCTTCCTGCCCTTCTATCTCCCCTTGTACCTGTAATAATAATAATAATATTAATAATAATAATATTAATAATATGAATAATAATAGTGAGGGAGCAGCGAGAGAAGGTGCGTGTTTGTTTGTAAGTAACAAATGGAAGGAGTGTGTAAGAGAATATGGGTCTGTGGATTCAAGGATTGAGCGGGTGAGAATGAAAGTAGGAACACAAACGTGGGTGAATATATGTGTGCTCTGATAGAGGATATAAAAGTAAGAGAAAAAGAGGAGTTCTGGGTGAATGTGGAGGCGTGCCTGCTTAAGTTTGACAAGAACGAAAGAATATTTCTGATTGGGGATATGAATGGTAAGGTGGGTGATAGGAGTGTTGAAATTGATGGAATGTTGGGAGGGCACAAAGGAGTACAAAGAAGTACAAAGGAAATCAAGCAACAACAGGTCTAGTGACCCTTCTAGGCTGCTTTTCCTCCAAAACACTGAGGATCAAGTGTCCAAACAGTGGTTTAGAGTGGGTAAGGGAACATTGGAAAGGGAATTACTGCCCTGGAACTAATGTCCGTGGCAGGATTAGGAAGTTAGTAGGGGACAGGTGGGTTAGTAACTGAGGGGGGGATAAAATAAAGTTATTCATTTACAAACGCAGTCAGTCGCGGGTTTGATGCGAGATATTTGTCTAGGCGAAGTTTATATGAATCAACGGTGCTGCAGTCTATAACGTCTCGAGGAAGCCCATTCCACAAGTTGACAACTCGATTGAAGAAGAAATTCTTAGATTCGTGTAAGTTAAAAGATTTACCAATAATTTTGCAACCGTTCCCCGCGTGTAATTAGATTGGTCGATAGTGAAGTTACTAGAGTTCATATTGTCGATGCCTTTGATGATTTTGAACACTTGAATTAAGTCGCCTCTTAAGCTGCGCTGGGTTGAAGGAAATAGATTTAATTCTCTAAGACGCTCCTCGTATGGTTTGTTCTTTAGGCTAGGTAAAATTTTGGTAACTCTACGTTGAACTCTACGTCTAACTTGTCTATATCTTTTTGGTAATAAGGGCACCAGGATTGAACGCAGTATTCCAGAAGAGGGCGGACTAAGGAATTGTAAAGGGTTAGGATAACGTCTTTGGATTTATGCTCAAATGACCTGCCTATAAAGCCAATTATTTTGTTTGCCTTCTTAACAACTTCTGAACATTGTTGACTCGGTTTTAGGTTACTCGATATTGTTACTCCCAGATCGGTTTCTCTGTTTACATTCTTAAGCTGAGTGCCATTCATCGAATAGTTTGCTTTCTCATTTTGGTATCCGATATGTAGTACTTTACATTTATCCGCATTGAAAATCATTTGCCAAATTTGGGCCCAACATGACAACTTATCTAGATTGTGTCGCATATCATCAATTTGTTCTTTTGAGAGTACGCTATTTGTAATTTTTGTATCGTCAGCAAATTTTGAGATTGTACAGGTGAGACCCTCATCTATGTCGTTGATATCAATTAGAAAGAGAATTGGTCCTAGTACCGATCCCTGGGGTACCCCGCTACTTACATTGGTCCATTTAGATGCCTTACCGTTTATGACTACTCTTTGCTTTCTGTCGCTGAGCCAATTTTCTATCCATTTCAACACACCGTCTTGTATTCCATGCGCTTTTAGTTTTAGCAGTAAATGTTTGTGGGGAACTTTGTCAAAGGCCTTTTGAAAATCAAGGTATATAATATCTACAGCTTTACTCTCATCGTAGAGGTTGAGGATATCGTGGAAGAAGTCCAAGAGGTTTGCTAAACAGGAACGTGTTTTACGAAAGCCGTGTTGAGTATCTTTAACCCTTCCTACCCGGTCTGCCTTAGGTAAGGACAGCTCGAAAGAAGGGCCGCTACCCGGTATGCCTTACCTAAGGCAGCAGCTTAATAGCCTAATTAAGCTTGGTCTGAACGCCGTGCGTACGACGTATGTCAACAAACCCAAGCGTTGCGTCACCGCACCTCCGAAAACAAGAAGGAGAAGACTCTTCAATGTTATTGTTCTGACGTCAGACGAAATTAGTGTCTGAAAAGCCCCCATATTGGCAACATCTCTGCAATATTTGCTCCACTGAAATCGTCATCACAACTGAACCAAGTTGACTTACAGAGCTCTACTCAACGCCAAAATACAGATTGAAAACCGCACTACGATTATAGATGAGTGGGAAAGTTCTAGCAGTGAAAATAAACATAAATACGGTAGCCTCGGCCTAGACGCTTTTCAGCCATTTCGCCCGGGTAGGGGCGACCGTCATTGGGTAAGACAGCCCGGGTAGGAAGGGTTAAGTATGTTATTTTCCTCTAAGTCTGTCTCTTATGAGTCTTCCAGTATTTTACATACAACTGAGGTTAAGCTAATTGGACGATAGTTACTGGGTAGGGATTTGCTGCCTTTTTTGAATATCGGTGTTACGTTGGCTAGCTTCCACTGATCAGGCATAGTTCCAGACTGCAAGGATTTATTGAATAGCAATGTCAGTGGTTTGGATAGCTCATCCTTAGCTTCCTTTAGAACTCTAGGTGAGATTGTATCAGGTCCAGGCATTTTATTAACCTTGAGTTTATCTAAACAATTCAATACTTCTCTCTCTGTAACGGTGATATTGCTTAGAACATCTGAATCGGCGATGGTGTAGGGATATCACGGAGGTCTTCTGTTGTAGTTTTGTTTGTTTACATTCCCATCTATTCCCCTTCTTCTTCTTCTTTTCTCACGTTTTCCCTCTCATCCCTTCCACTCTCTTCTAATTCTCTAAAGGCCTCTTCCTGCAACATCTGACGACAACACATGCTCTCTCTCTCTCTCTCTCTCTCTCTCTCTCTCTCTCTCTCTCTCTCTCTCTCTCTCTCTCTTCCACAACCCCCCACAGTCTCTCTGGCTCAATCACCTGCTTATTTTCTCTCATTTTTTCTCTTTCTCTGGGTTGTATCCATTTGGCCCCATTCAGCCTACTGGTTTAAGACGTTTATCCCCATCTAGGTGTCGATTTATTCCTGGCGAGCGATAGCGAGCTAGCAACCCCTCGAGGTTACTTGCCCTCCAAGACACTGCTGTTCCAAGTGTTGCAACAGTACTTTGGAGAGAATGTGGGAAAGATCTGAGAAGGAAGTGCTGCCCTAGGGCTTAGTTCAAGGTAGGGAAAATTATATAAAGATCTATTAGGTTATTGAACAAACACTACTAAAACAATATTTATTCAATTACAAATGCAGTCAACCTTGGGTTCAGGGCAAGGTGCTTGTCTAGGCCAACTTTGAAGGAATCAACGGTGTTGCAGTCTATGATATCTCGGGGAAGCCCAATCCACAAGTTGATGACTCCATTGAAGAAGAAATTCTTGGATTCGTTAGAGTTGAATGATTTACCAATGATTCCCCGCATGTAGTTTACCAATGATTCCCCGCATGTAGTTTACCAATGATTCCCCGCATGTAGTTTACCAATGATTCCCCGCATGTAGTTTACCAATGATTCCCCGCATGTAGTTTACCAATGATTCCCCGCATGTAGTTTACCAATGATTCCCCGCATGTAGTTTACCAATGATTCCCCGCATGTAGTTTACCAATGATTCCCCGCATGTAGTTTACCAATGATTCCCCGCATGTAGTTTACCAATGATTCCCCGGATGTAGTTTACCAATGATTCCCCGCATGTAGTTTACCAATGATTCCCCGCATGTAGTTTACCAATGATTCCCCGCATGTAGTTTACCAATGATTCCCCGCATGTAGTTTACCAATGATTCCCCGCATGTAGTTTACCAATGATTCCCCGCATGTAGTTTACCAATGATTCCCCGCATGTAGTTTACCAATGATTCCCCGCATGTAGTTTACCAATGATTCCCCGCATGTAGTTTACCAATGATTCCCCGCATGTAGTTTACCAATGATTCCCCGCATGTAGTTTGATCGGTCAATGATTCCCCGCATGTAGTTTACCAATGATTCCCCGCATGTAGTTTACCAATGATTCCCCGCATGTAGTTTACCAATGATTCCCCGCATGTAGTTTACCAATGATTCCCCGCATGTAGTTTACCAATGATTCCCCGCATGTAGTTTACCAATGATTCCCCGCATGTAGTTTACCAATGATTCCCCGCATGTAGTTTACCAATGATTCCCCGCATGTAGTTTACCAATGATTCCCCGCATGTAGTTTACCAATGATTCCCCGCATGTAGTTTACCAATGATTCCCCGCATGTAGTTTACCAATGATTCCCCGCATGTAGTTTACCAATGATTCCCCGCATGTAGTTTACCAATGATTCCCCGCATGTAGTTTACCAATGATTCCCCGCATGTAGTTTACCAATGATTCCCCGCATGTAGTTTGATCGGTCAATGATTCCCCGCATGTAGTTTACCAATGATTCCCCGCATGTAGTTTACCAATGATTCCCCGCATGTAGTTTACCAATCCGCATGTAGTTTACCAATGATTCCCCGCATGTAGTTTACCAATGATTTCCCGCATGTAGTTTACCAATGATTCCCCGCATGTAGTTTACCAATGATTCCCCGCATGTAGTTTACCAATGATTCCCCGCATGTAGTTTACCAATGATTCCCCGCATGTAGTTTGATCGGTCAATGATTCCCCGCATGTAGTTTACCAATGATTCCCCGCATGTAGTTTTCCAATGATTCCCCGCATGTAGTTTACCAATGATTCCCCGCATGTAGTTTACCAATGATTCCCCGCATGTAGTTTACCAATGATTCCCCGCATGTAGTTTACCAATGATTCCCCGCATGTAGTTTACCAATGATTCCCCGCATGTAGTTTACCAATGATTCCCCGCATGTAGTTTACCAATGATTCCCCGCATGTAGTTTACCAATGATTACCCGCATGTAGTTTACCAATGATTCCCCGCATGTAGTTTGATCGGTCAATGATTCCCCGCATGTAGTTTACCAATGATTCCCCGCATGTAGTTTACCAATGATTCCCCGCATGTAGTTTGATCGGTCAATGATTCCCCGCATGTAGTTTGATCGGTCAATGATTCCCCGCATATAGTTTGATCGGTCAATGATTCCCCGCATGTAGTTTACCAATGATTCCCCGCATGTAGTTTACCAATGATTCCCCGCATGTAGTTTGATCGGTCAATGATTCCCCGCATGTAGTTTACCAATGATTCCCCGCATGTAGTTTACCAATGATTCCCCGTATGTAGTTTACCAATGATTCCCCGCATGTAGTTTACCAATGATTCCCCGCATGTAGTTTGATCGGTCAATGATTCCCCGCATGTAGTTTACCAATGATTCCCCGCATGTAGTTTACCAATGATTCCCCGCATGTAGTTTACCAATGATTCCCCGCATGTAGTTTGATCGGTCAATGATTCCCCGCATGTAGTTTGATCGGTCAATGATTCCCCGCATGTAGTTTACCAATGATTCCCCGCATGTAGTTTACCAATGATTCCCCGCATGTAGTTTACCAATGATTCCCCGCATGTAGTTTACCAATGATTCCCCGCATGTAGTTTACCAATGATTCCCCGCATGTAGTTTACCAATGATTCCCCGCATGTAGTTTACCAATGATTCCCCGCATGTAGTTTACCAATGATTCCCCGCATGTAGTTTACCAATGATTCCCCGCATGTAGTTTACCAATGATTCCCCGCATGTAGTTTACCAATGATTCCCCGCATGTAGTTTACCAATGATTCCCCGCATGTAGTTTACCAATGATTCCCCGCATGTAGTTTACCAATGATTCCCCGCATGTAGTTTACCAATGATTCCCCGCATGTAGTTTACCAATGATTCCCCGCATGTAGTTTACCAATGATTCCCCCGCATGTAGTTTGATCGGTCAATGATTCCCCGCATGTAGTTTACCAATGATTCCCCGCATGTAGTTTACCAATGATTCCCCGCATGTAGTTTACCAATGATTCCCCGCATGTAGTTTACCAATGATTCCCCGCATGTAGTTTACCAATGATTCCCCGCATGTAGTTTACCAATGATTCCCCGCATGTAGTTTACCAATGATTCCCTGCATGTAGTTTACCAATGATTCCCCGCATGTAGTTTACCAATGATTCCCCGCATGTAGTTTACCAATGATTCCCCGCATGTAGTTTGATCGGTCAATGATTCCCCGCATGTAGTTTACCAATGATTCCCCGCATGTAGTTTACCAATGATTCCCCGCATGTAGTTTACCAATGATTCCCCGCATGTAGTTTACCAATGATTCCCCGCATGTAGTTTGATCGGTCAATGATTCCCCGCATGTAGTTTACCAATGATTCCCCGCATGTAGTTTACCAATGATTCCCCGCATGTAGTTTACCAATGATTCCCCGCATGTAGTTTACCAATGATTCCCCGCATGTAGTTTACCAATGATTCCCCGCATGTAGTTTACCAATGATTCCCCGCATGTAGTTTACCAATGATTCCCCGCATGTAGTTTGATCGGTCAATGATTCCCCGCATGTAGTTTGATCGGTCAATGATTCCCCGCATGTAGTTTACCAATGATTCCCCGCATGTAGTTTACCAATGATTCCCCGCATGTAGTTTGATCTGTCAATGATTCCCCGCATGTAGTTTACCAATGATTCCCCGCATGTAGTTTACCAATGATTCCCCGCATGTAGTTTACCAATGATTCCCCGCATGTAGTTTACCAATGATTCCCCGCATGTAGTTTACCAATGATTCCCCGCATGTAGTTTGATCGGTCAATGATTCCCCGCATGTAGTTTACCAATGATTCCCCGCATGTAGTTTACCAATGATTCCCCGCATGTAGTTTACCAATGATTCCCCGCATGTAGTTTACCAATGATTCCCCGCATGTAGTTTACCAATGATTCCCTGCATGTAGTTTACCAATGATTCCCCGCATGTAGTTTACCAATGATTCCCCGCATGTAGTTTGATCGGTCAATGATTCCCCGCATGTAGTTTGATCGGTCAATGATTCCCCGCATGTAGTTTGATCGGTCAATGATTCCCCGCATGTAGTTTACCAATGATTCCCCGCATGTAGTTTACCAATGATTCCCCGCATGTAGTTTACCAATGATTCCCCGCATGTAGTTTGATCGGTCAATGATTCCCCGCATGTAGTTTGATCGGTCAATGATTCCCCGCATGTAGTTTGATCGGTCAATGATTCCCCGCATGTAGTTTGATCGGTCAATGATTCCCCGCATGTAGTTTGATCGGTCAATGATTCCCCGCATGTAGTTTACCAATGATTCCCCGCATGTAGTTTACCAATGATTCCCCGCATGTAGTTTACCAATGATTCCCCGCATGTAGTTTACCAATGATTCCCCGCATGTAGTTTACCAATGATTCCCCGCATGTAGTTTACCAATGATTCCCCGCATGTAGTTTACCAATGATTCCCCGCATGTAGTTTACCAATGATTCCCCGCATGTAGTTTACCAATGATTCCCCGCATGTAGTTTGATCGGTCAATGATTCCCCGCATGTAGTTTGATCGGTCAATGATTCCCCGCATGTAGTTTGATCGGTCAATGATTCCCCGCATGTAGTTTACCAATGATTCCCCGCATGTAGTTTACCAATGATTCCCCGCATATAGTTTACCAATGATTCCCCGCATGTAGTTTACCAATGATTCCCCGCATGTAGTTTACCAATGATTCCCCGCATGTAGTTTACCAATGATTCCCCGCATGTAGTTTACCAATGATTCCCCCGCATGTAGTTTACCAATGATTCCCCGCATGTAGTTTACCAATGATTCCCCGCATGTAGTTTACCAATGATTCCCCGCATGTAGTTTACCAATGATTCCCCGCATGTAGTTTACCAATGATTCCCCGCATGTAGTTTACCAATGATTCCCCGCATGTAGTTTACCAATGATTCCCCGCATGTAGTTTACCAATGATTCCCCGCATGTAGTTTACCAATGATTCCCCGCATGTAGTTTACCAATGATTCCCCGCATGTAGTTTGATCGGTCAATGATTCCCCGCATGTAGTTTACCAATGATTCCCCGCATGTAGTTTGATCGGTCAATGATTCCCCGCATGTAGTTTACCAATGATTCCCCGCATGTAGTTTACCAATGATTCCCCGCATGTAGTTTACCAATGATTCCCCGCATGTAGTTTACCAATGATTCCCCGCATGTAGTTTACCAATGATTCCCCGCATGTAGTTTACCAATGATTCCCCGCATGTAGTTTACCAATGATTCCCCGCATGTAGTTTGATCGGTCAATGATTCCCCGCATGTAGTTTACCAATGATTCCCCGCATGTAGTTTGATCGGTCAATGATTCCCCGCATGTAGTTTACCAATGATTCCCCGCATGTAGTTTACCAATGATTCCCCGCATGTAGTTTACCAATGATTCCCCGCATGTAGTTTACCAATGATTCCCCGGATGTAGTTTACCAATGATTCCCCGCATGTAGTTTACCAATGATTCCCCGCATGTAGTTTACCAATGATTCCCCGCATGTAGTTTACCAATGATTCCCCGCATGTAGTTTGATCGGTCAATGATTCCCCGCATGTAGTTTACCAATGATTCCCCGCATGTAGTTTGATCGGTCAATGATTCCCCGCATGTAGTTTACCAATGATTCCCCGCATGTAGTTTACCAATGATTCCCCGCATGTAGTTTACCAATGATTCCCCGCATGTAGTTTACCAATGATTCCCCGCATGTAGTTTACCAATGATTCCCCGCATGTAGTTTACCAATGATTCCCCGCATGTAGTTTACCAATGATTCCCCGCATGTAGTTTACCAATGATTCCCCGCATGTAGTTTACCAATGATTCCCCGCATGTAGTTTACCAATGATTCCCCGCATGTAGTTTACCAATGATTCCCCGCATGTAGTTTACCAATGATTCCCCGCATGTAGTTTACCAATGATTCCCCGCATGTAGTTTGATCGGTCAATGATTCCCCGCATGTAGTTTGATCGGTCAATGATTCCCCGCATGTAGTTTGATCGGTCAATCATAAAGTATTGACTACAGTTCATGTTGTTGATGCCTTTAATGATCTTGAAAACTTGAATAAGGTCACCTCTCAATCTGCGCTTGGTTAGTGGATATAAATTTAGACGTTCCTCTTATGGTTTGTTCCGAAGACAGGGTATCATCTTGGGAACTCTACGTTGAACTAGTTCCAATTTGCCTATTTCTTTGTTTAGAGTAAAGGCACCAGAACTGAACGCAGTATTCCAAAAGTGGGCGTAATAATGAATTGAAAAGGGTGAGGATAATGTCTTTTGATTTATATTCAAATGATCTACCTATGAAATCTATCAATTTCTTTGCCTTCTTAACAACTTCAGCACAATTTTGACTTGGATATTGTTACTCCTAATCGGTTTCCCTATCTACACTCTTTAGCTGGGTGTCATTAATCGAGTAGTCTGCTTTTTCATTGCGGTATCCAATATGAAGTACTTTACACTTATCTTCATTGAAGCACATTTGCCAGATTTTAGCCCATTGTGAAAGCTGGTTTAGATTGTTTTGCATATCTTCAACATGTTCATTTGTCAGTACGGTATTTGCGATGTTTGTGTCATCTGCAAACTTTGAGATTGTACAGGTGAGACCCTCATCTATGTCGTTAATGTAAATTAGGAAAAGGACTGGCCCCAGCACTGATCCTTGAGGTAAACTGCTAGTTACATTGGTCCACGTTGATGCTTCTCCATTAATAACTACTCTTTGTTTCCTTTCACTAAGCCAATTTTCTATCCACTGGAGAACGCCGCCTTGTATTCCATGTGCTTAGAATTTTATCACTAACCGTTTGTGTGGAACTTTATCAAAGGTTTTCTGGAAATCTAAGTATATAATATCTACAGCTTTACTTTAGTCATATAGATTTAGGATGTCATGGAAGAAGTCTAAAAGGTTTTTAAGAAGGAATGTTTTCTGCGAAAACCATGTTGCGTGTCTTTTAGTATATTATTTTCCTCCAAGTAATTAACAAGTCTGTTTCTTATTATTGTTTCTAGTATTTTGCTTACTACTGAGGTCAAGCTGATTGGACAATAATGGCAAAGCAAGGATTTGCTACTTTTTTTTAAATTGGTGTTAAGTTCGCAAGATTCCACTCATCAGGCATTTCACCGGTTTCCAAGAATTTGTTGAAGATCAGCGTCAGGTGTTTGGAGAGCTCGCATCTAGCTTCTTTATGAACTCTAGGAGAAATTGTATCGGGTCCAGGTGATTTGCTTTCATTGATGTTATCTAAACATCCCGGTACCTCTGCCTCAGTAATGCTGATATTTCTAAGAACTCCCAAACTGTTTGTCTGTACTGGTGGTACTGTACGGATGTCACTTGGGTCTTCTGATGTAAAGACTGATGCAAAGACGTTGTTGATATTATTACTCATTTTGGCATCATCATTGGTAAAATCTTCATTTACATCTACCAAGGGTCCAGTCGTTGAAGCCGCCACTTTCTTCTTCCTGATGTAACTGTAGAATTCGTTTGGGATAGTCTTGCTTTGATTCCCAACATGTACCATACAAAGTGAGAGAGAGAGAGAGTGAGTGAGAGTGAGTGAACGAGTGAGGGAAAAGGTGGGAGGCTTACAGTATAAACTGTGTGTGTGTGTGAGAGAGAGAGAGAGTGAGAGATACTTTGCATGTTAACCTGTATGTGTGTGAGAGAGGGAGAGGCTTGCATGCTAACCTGAGAGAGAGAGAGAGAGAGAGAGAGAGAGAGAGAGAGAGAGAGAGAGAGAGAGAGAGAAAGAAAGGGGGTTGGGGATTGCATGTTAGCCAGTGCCTGCCTGACTATTGTCTCCAGCTGACCAACATAATCCTGTTCTGTATTGACCTGTTTGTCTGGCCCACTGTCTAATGTACTCTCTCTCTCTCTCTCTCTCTCTCTCTCTTTCTGCCTTCTGTTCTGCTATCCTTGCCTTCCACTTTGTAGCAAATTATATTTTAGCATTAAGTCCGAACTGCCTAGTAGGGACCGCAAGGTCTGTGCAGTCTGTATATCTATGTTACTCTCTCTTTCTCTCTCTCTCTCTCTTCTATTTAATTATTCTATCTGTCGAGACTCGTAAGTAACTCGACAGTTTAGGTTAAGTAAACATACTGGAAGTTCAAATTAGGCGCCAGTATTAGGCTAAGTTATATATCTATATAAAAGATATATACTATTTCCTATTAAGTTTATATGGGTTTATTATCCATAAATATATCGGGTTGTCATTATAATCAATCCGGTATATCCTTTTAGTTAGTTAAATGACGCATTGGTGGAAGATAACTGCGCATGCGTCATTCACGGAACTGGCGGGTTCATCACCACAAACCTCAGAATCGCTTTCGCTATGATCTCATCAAGATCTCCTTCTAGCCGCTCCAATACAACCACCTGTTTCCTGCTAAGTCATTCTAATTCTTATATCTTAGTGGCCACTTTATCTTCCATCTATTCCTACCACTATCATTGAGCTATTTATCCCTATCAACCAATAAAAGTAAGTTAACTCTTGTGAGTTTATAGGTAAATTCCGCTTTGTTTACTATCGAATTTTCACACTATCATCTGTCTGTGTGTCTCTGTATGTCTATCTGTCTGTCTCTGTCTTTTTTTTTCTTTTTTTTTTGTCTACGTGAGTAAGGGAGGCAACAGGCGAGTGCCTCCCACAGAGTTGAAAGAGTGACCGTGCCAAAATTAAGGAACGTTCGAGCCAAAATGCCTGGACACACAGAGTTTGAAGCAATTTAAGTCATAGTAAGAGGGATAATATCAGGCTCGCTATCGCTCGCCATGAAAAAATCGACACCTAAATGGCACGAAAGGTCTTTAAATTGACAATGAAATGGAGTGAAACGTGTTAAAATCGCCAAACTAATGAACCAAACGTCTTATAATCTCTATACTAATGGGGCTAAACACGAGGGAGGATAGGGTCCAGATAAACGATCCATCTCCCCTTAATTTTGTTGGATCGAAATATTGGAAGGAGTGACATGCAGACAGCAACACGACAACCGACATTAAATAATTTCAATAATCAATAAACGCCACACCATCCAATATTATGGACTGGGAAGGGTGATCTCGGTGTCCATCATGATTTACCCTCTAAAGGAATATTGATAACTATAAACTATAACTGTAAACTGAAACTGGAGAGGTATATCACATGATTAAGGGGGGATGGTTCACTTTTTGGTAGAGTTTTTCATGTATTAATTATTTTGTTCTTGTTTCCTCCCTAGACCTCCACCAAACTTAAAAAATAAAAGAAACATCCATTAGGTCCCTCTTCTAGGTTAATTTGTACTTTTTTTGGTAGAAATTTTTTCCGGCCGAAAGGCAGTTTTTCTAAAATTATAGGCTCATTATCTTTCGCCAGGAAAAAAAATTGACACCTTCTGTAAATAGCACGAAACGTCTTAATATTGACAAGGACATTACGCAGAAGGTCTTAAATTCGGAAAACTAATGGGGCAAACTTCTTAAAATCTCAAAACTAATGGGAATAAGCATGAGGACGAAAGCTGCTCAGAAAACGAGCCCATCTCCCCTTAACTCTGGCGCAGATAGCCCTGGAGGTTGGGACTGGGAATCCCACCTCCAGAATTGTTAGGAGGAGGCTGTAGGCACCAGCCGAACAGGGCGGTAATCCTGGGGAGTGCTAGGTGGTTGAAAAGGACAGCTGGAACTCCTGTTTCACCACCTGGCCTCCCTAGCTGATCCTGTCTGTGCCTCATCAAAATTGAGGGCAACCCCAGCCTGCCCTCCAAAACACCTCCTCCTCCTATCATTACATAATATTACAAACACCTTACATACTACACTATCTTTTGTAAACAATCATGACATCATTACGACCTGCCTCGGAGTCCCCATGGGGGGGGGGGGGGGGGGTCAGAAATGCCCCCATCAGATTGACCCATAGAAACGACCCTCCTAAATGCCCTGGACCCTTACCTTCTACTCTTACTATACATTTCTGCAACACTCGCGGCCTTTCCTCTAACTTCCACTCTGTGGAACACCACCTCTCTTCTGCCAACCCTGATCTTCTCTTTCTAACCGAAACTCAGGTGTCTGGGACTACTGACAGCAAACCCTTCTCTGTATCCTCCTACTATCTCTATTCTCAGTTTCAAGCCAAAGGTGGATGTTGCGTATACAGTATGTGCGCAACAATCTCGTTTTCTCTCGTGTTCCTAACTTAGACTCTTCCGCTTTACCCGCTCCAGATCACCCATCACTTTCAATTACACATTACACAACCAACCACTAGAATCAGTTCCTTCATACAAATATCTTGGCGTCCACCTCTCCACCAACCTAAGATTCAACACCCACATTCATCACATACAAAGTCAGGCAAACCGCACACTAGGGTTCTTGAGGAGGAATTTACACAATTGTACACGAGACATCAAACACATAGCTTATAACACCCTTGTTCGCCCAACACTGGAGTACTGCGCCGCAGTATGGGATCCATACACTCAATCTAACATTAACACACTTGACAAAATTAACACAAAAGCAGCCAGGTTTATCACACACAATTACACGCAAACCCCAGGCATCACAACCCGTATCAAAAATCAAATAAGCATGGAAACCCTTAACACACGAAGACTCAGGCACAGACTCACAGTAATGTATAAAATCACACACAATTATATTGACATTAAAAAACATGAATACCTACACAACTCAAACACCCGCAACACTCGTAACACACATTCTCATAAGTACCAAACATACCACACTAATACTGACTTCTACAAACACTCATTCTTTCCATGAACCATACGGGATTGGAACAGTCTCCCAGAAGATACAATAAATAGCCCTACACTAGACACATTCAAACACAGAATAAACTAACATTTCGCCCACATCACACACACACCATAAACCCTCCACTTAGCTCCCCCCCATCCTATATCCTGACCCCCATCCTCCCCTCAGTTACTAACCCATCTGTCCCCTACTAACTTCCTAATCCTGCCACGGACATTAGTTCCAGGGCAGTAATTCCCTTTCCAATGTTCCCTTACCCACTCTAAACCACTGTTTGGACACTTAATCCTCAGTGTTTTGGAAGACCAGCAACCTAGAAGGGTCACTAGATCTGTTGTTGCTTGATTTCCTTTGTACTCCTTTGTACTCCACCCTAATACCCTTATATGTGTGATATGCGCAAGTCCAGCGCCCTACACATTATCAATCCAGATCGAGATCTACATTCTCAACTCTCTGGGTAAAGCTTTCTTGTCACTCTCAAACTAAATATTTCTGCGCTGTTTATCTCTCCCCTAATTCTACCGACTATCCAAAATTCTTTGACTATCTAACTTCTAAAGTGGAACACATTCTATCCATCTTTCCTTTCGAAGAAATCTCCATCCTACGAGATTTCAACGTACACCACCACCAATGGCTCTCCTCTGTTTCCACTGACCAACCCGGTGAACAAGCCAACATCTTTTCTATCCTAAATGACCTAGAGCAGCGAGTCCAGCAACCCACCCGTATCCCGGATCGCTTCGGAGTTCGGCTCAACATTCTTGACTTATTTCTAACCTCTAACCCTTCTGCACATACTATATATCTCATCTCTCCCTTGGGCTCCTTCGACCATAAACTAATATCTGTCACCTGTCCTATCTCTCCAGTACGGCCACCCGATCCTGCCAACCGATGACGCTTGTGGCACTTTAGCGCTGCCGTCTGGGAAGCTCTTCGGCAGTACTTCTTTGATTTCCCATGGAATGACTTTTGCTTCCGTGGTCGGGGACCCTCGGAAAGTGATGAACGCATTACCGAGGTAATCCTCTCGGGCATGGAAGCATACATTCCATTTTCTTTCTCTCAGTCTAAGGCAATAAAATCTTGGTTTACTCACGCTTGTTCTACTGTTGTCCGCAACAAGGAGGAAGAATTCAAATGGTACCGACGCCTTAAAACTGAAGACTCTCATACTTCCTATGTTTCTGCCCGGAATCACGCCAAATCTGTTCTTCGACTTGCCAAGCACTCTTTCATCAATAATAAATGCACTGAACTATCCAACTCTAGGTATTACCAAGCTTTTTGGCATCTAGCCAAAAACCTGTCCAATAATATTTCTTCCTCTTCTATCCCTCCCCTTTTCCACTCTGATGGCACAACCATCACTTCTTCCTCTAACAAAGATGAACTCTTCTCTCTAACATTTGCTAGAAACACCACCCTTGATTATTCCGGTGCTATTCCTCCCTCTCCCCTACTTATGCCTAATATCCTAATCTCTTCTAAAGATGTACTTTCGACCCTCTCTGGGCTTAATACTAAGAAGGCGTACGGTTCAGACGGTGTTCCTCCTGTTGTACTCAAAAACTTTTCTTCTGTGCGGACTCCCTGCCTAGGCAAACTTTTTCGTTTCTGTCTCTCCTCTAACGTCTTCCCTTCATGCTGGAAGTTTGCTCTCATTCAACCTGTTCCAAAGAAGGGTGACCGCTCTCAACCCTCCAACTATTGTCCAATTGCTCTCAACTCTTGTATCTCTAAACATTTTGAAACTATTCTTGCTTCCAAATTTCTTAGGCATTTCTCTTCCCATAATCTACTCTCAGATCGCCAGTATGGCTTCGTCAAGGGTCGCTCTACTGGTGATCTTTTTTCATATCCTACTAACTCTTGGTCATCCAACTTTCGGGACTTCGGTGAGACCTTTTCTATTGCCTTCGATAGAGTCTGGCACAAATCTTTAATTTCTAAACTACCCACCTTCGGTTTCTATCCCTCCATCTGTGCCTTTGTCTCTAATTTCCTTTCCGGCCGTTCCATAGCTGCAGTTGTGGACGGCCATCGCTCACTTCCTTATCCTACCAACTCCGGTGTTCCTCAGGGCTCTGTCCTATCTCCCATTCTTTTTCTAATTTTCATAAATGATCTTCTCAACTGTACCTTCAGTCCCATCCATTCATATGCAGACGACTGTACCTTGCACTACTCAATTAGTTTTTGCTGAACGCCCCAGCCAGCAATCCCTCAAAGACAAACGTAATGAAGCCATAGAACACTTAACTTCTGATCTAACTACTATTTCAAATTGGGGCAGAGAAAACCTTGTTGCCTTTAATGCTTCCAAAACCCAATTTCTCCATCTATCTACCCATCCGGATCTCCCACCGGACTATCCTTTATTCTTCAACAACACAAAAATCATTCCTTCATCTTCTCTCATTATGCTTGGTGTCTCTTTTTCTTCTGCTTTCACTTGGAAGGACCATATTACCAGTCTTGCTAAGGCAGCCTCCCAGAAGCTGGGTGTGCTCAACCACCTCAAGGGGTTCTTTACCCCTGCACAGCTTCCTGCTCTGTACAGGGGCACAGTGCGTCCTTGTATTGAGTATTGTTCACATGTGTGGGGAGGATCCTCTCACACCGCACTAATAGACAAAGTGGAAAGGAAGGCCTTTCATTAACTGTCGTCCATTCACCAACTCTCTGCAATCGCTCTCTCTCTCCGCCGAAATGTTGCATCTCTCGCTATTCTATCGCTACTATAATCTATATTTTATTAATTTCACCACCACAACAAACACCTCCAATGAATAATAATATAATAATTAGTGTTCCTCAGAGCTCTCCTAGTGTATGCCACTTCCTCTAAGTAGGGAACGTTGTACCCGTCTTGCAACACAATCCCACCCCTACTCTGTGCAACTCTCTAACCCAAGAGTGAAACGTTACTCTCAGACATTCTTCTATTCAACAACTGAGCTCTGAAACTCTCTCTTAGAATCAGTCTTTCCCTCTTGCTGGCTGGGGAATTCAGCAAAAACTATTTGAGTAGTGTCAGGTAGAGTCGTCTGCGTATGAATGGATGAGAAGATCATGAAAGGTCAGCCAATCAAAACAAGTGCATTAGTTAAAGACTTGGGGGTTCTTATATCTGAAAACCAAAAGACCTCAGATCAATGTGCAGCAGCTGCGAATAAGGCCAATCGAGCATTGGGATATATTAAAGGTGGGGGCTCATGGGTTGAGGTAAACATGGAATGATAATCGCCAAGCTGTACATAATTATCTTGCAAAATGCAATGGCACTGAAATAATTATTAACAATGGTATAAAGGATTTTGTGAATCGTCTATACCGGGCCTGTGACGTCACAAGAGTGTAAGTCCACCATCCAGTCTAGGCTAAGGATACTGGTGTGACGTCATTATGACGTCACAGGCCCGGTATAGACGATCCGCAAAATCCTTTATACCATTGTTAATAATTATTTCAGTGACATTGCATTTTACAAGATAATTATATGCAGGTTGGCGATTATTTTTCCATGTTTACCTCAACCCATGAGCCCCCACCTTTAAGAGAAATTTTACTTATAAAAATGAGCACATTATAGTACCTTTATTTAAAAGCATAGTGAGGCCCCATCTTGAATATGGTGTGCAATTTTGGTCTCCTTATCTGAGCAAGGACATTGGGAAGCTCGAGTTGGTGCAGCGTAGTGCGACAAAGTTGATTCCGCCACTACGAAATAAATCTTATTATGAAAGACTAAACAAATTAAATTTATTTTCACTTAAGAAAAGAAGATTGCGAGGTCAATTAATCGAGTGTTTCAAGATACTGAAGGGATTTGACAAAATTGATGTAGATTCACTTTTCCAAATAGATAATAGTTCATTAACTCGGGGAAATGGAATGAAGTTAAAAACCAGGAGGGCGAATCTCGATGTCACAAAGAACTTCTTTACCTACAGTGTGGTCCTCGAGTGGAACAAATTGCCTGAGTAAGTGGTACAATGTAAAACAATTAACACATTCAGAAGAAGTCTAACATTCATTTTGAGGAGGTGGGAATAATATAGTTTAAAAAAAAAAAAAAAAAAAAAAAGTATATAATATTTTGCATCTTCGTTCTTTACTATAAATTTCCCAGTAGAAGTTTGTATTTGTTTTCTCATTCTGCGGGGTGACTTCTTTCCCCAACTTAATTTCATGGTGACCAACGGTCGGAGGGAGAGGTGGGTGGGGAGAGCGCCTTCTTCTTTGCTATCCTTGCCTTTCACTTTGTAGCAAATTCTATTCTAGCATTAAGTCCGGACTACCTAGTAGGGACCGCAAGGGCTGTGTAGTCTGTGTATCTATGTAACTCTTCCTATGACTTAAATTGCTTCAAACTTCGTGTGTCCAGGCATTTTGGCTCGAACGTCCCTTTATTTTGGCCCTGTCACTCTTTCAACTCTGGGGGAGGCACTCGCTACAGGCAGTTCTGCCTTTTGCCTCCCTCACTCACATAGAACAAAAAAAAACGCCATTCTCCATTCGTGACGCAAGAGACCCTATAGTATCAGATATCGACCAACTTCAACCATTTTGGTGCCACTGGTGTCATAGACCTCTTCTTATGCAAAAAAATACCCTTGTCCGGTTTTTTTCTGTCTCTCTCTCTGTCATGATAGCGTAATGCATAACTGCGCGTAATTTCGGTGTGAGTGTCCTAGGTTCGAGTCCTTGGAGTGCCACATGTATTTGTTGATTTCATTAATTGAGTTTATTAGTAAAGTTGGTTGGTGTATAAATATGAATTGTATCCATTCGGACCCATTCAGCCACCTGTGTTAAGAAGTTTATCACAATCCTGGCGAGCGGTAGCGAGCCAGCATATCTATACACATGTTTTTGACAGCAGGCTAAATTTGCAAATTTTTCGATAGAAAAATTTCTCCTGCGAAGCCGGATTTCTCCACACCTGGATGGGGATAAAAGTCTTAAAACAGTAGGCTGGATGGGGCCGAATGGATACAAGCCAGAGAAAGAGAGAAAAGGAGAGAACAAAAGCAGATCACCCCACATAATAAACTTACGACAATATATAGTTGGGTATATAGATCTGTTGTACAGTCGCGCTAATAAGTGATGTCTCGGCACCAAGTAATGTTTTGATCAATAATTGGTATCAGCAATATCTAAGCTTAATTTCTTATATATAGAGTGAAATATACCAACATGTTCCTACACTTACCCCCCCTATTCAACATCTGACAGACATTAATATAGCACAGAGCAAGCCAAACCTAATGACAGCGGAGACGTGACTTATTAGCGCGACTGTACATAATTGACAATAATATATCACTCCATGGATTTAGCTATTGAGGGTTATGACGCATTATGACAGTTCATTCGGGCTATTTTTAGACCATTCTATTCAGATTAGAAGAGTATATGGAAGTCAGAGGGTTAATGGAGATAGTCTCTACCCTTATAATTCCCACAGATCCTTCCTAACTTTATGTTCAATCGTCTAAAGAATGCCAAAATAAACTCAAAACGTGTCATGATCCTTAAAGGGTTAATAATCAAGGCACCAAAATGGCTTGGGAAGAAACAGATGAGCGGTCTCTCTTATTACAGGTTCTGTAGATCACGCAGGAGTATTATGAGAGTGACTTATGGGAACAGATGAGCGGTCTCTCTTATTACAGGTTCTGTAGATCACGCAGGAGTATTATGAGAGTGACTTATGGGAACAGATGAGCGGTCTCTCTTATTGCAGGTTCTGTAGATCACGCAGGAATATTATGAGAGTGACTTATGGGAACAGATGAGCGATCTCTCTTATTACAGGTTCTGTAGATCACGCAGGAGTATTATGAGAGTGACTTATGGGAACAGATGAGCGGTCTCTCTTACTACAGGTTCTGTAGATCACGCAGGAGTATTATGAGAGTGATTTATGGGAACAGATGAGCGGTTTCTCTTATTACAGGTTCTGTAAATCACGCAGGAGTATTATGAGAGTGACTTATGGGAACAGATGAGCGGTCTCTCTTATTGCAGGTTCTGTAGATCACGCAGCAGTATTATGAGAGTGACTTATGGGAACAGATGAGCGGTCTCTCTTATTACAGGTTCTGTAGATCACGCAGGAGTATTATGAGAGTGACTTATGGGAACAGATGAGCGGTCTCTCTTATTACAGGTTCTGTAGATCACGCAGGAGTATTATGAGAGTGACTTATGGGAACAGATGAGCGGTCTCTCTTATTACAGGTTCTGTAGATCACGCAGGAGTATTATGAGAGTGACTTATGGGAACTGTGGTTGTTTTTTGTGGTCTATTTATTTATATATTAATTTATTCTTTAGTTTCCTCGCTAGACCTCCATCAAGCTTCGAAAACACCCCTTAGTTCCTTCTTCAAGATATATTTGTACGAAAAATGGCCGGCCGAAGGCCGCTCTTTCTTAAAATTACAGGCTCCCTATCGCTCGCCAGTAAAAATCGACACTTAAATGACACAAAAAGTCTTAATATTGACAAAGCAATAGGGCGAAAGGTCTTAAAATCGCCAAACTAATGGGCCGAACGTCTTAAAATCTGAAAACTAATGGGGCTAAACATGAGGAAGAAGAGGGACCAGAAAAACGGTCTATCTCCCCTTAACCTACTATTACCACCCCTCTCAAAATGATGTGTTTGAAGAAGGTATGAAAAGGATAATTAAAGTGACCATACTAGTTTACCCTTTTAAGTTATATTGGTAGTGATAAAACATTTTAAGTTATATTGGTAGTGATATAACATTTAAGTTATATTGGTAGTGATATAACATTTAAGTTATATTGGTAGTTATATAACATTTAAGTTATATTGGTAGTGATACAATATTTAAGTTATATTGGTAGTGATATAACATTTAAGTTATATTGGTAGTGATATAACATTTAAGTTATATTGGTAGTGATATAACATTTAAGTTATATTGGTAGTGATATAACATTTAAGTTATATTGGTAGTGATACAACATTTAAGTTATATTGGTAGTGATGTAACATTTAAGTTATATTGGTAGTGATATAACATTTAAGTTATATTGGTAGTGATACAACATTTAAGTTATATTGGTAGTGATGTAACATTTAAGTTATATTGGTAGTGATGTAACATTTAAGTTATATTGGTAGTGATATAACATTTAAGTTATATTGGTAGTGATATAACATTTTAAGTTATATTGGTAGTGATATAACATTTTAAGTTATATTGGTAGTGATATAACATTTTAAGTTATATTGGTAGTGATATAACATTTAAGTTATATTGGTAGTGATATAACATTTAAGTTATATTGGTAGTGATATAACATTTAAGTTATATTGGTAGTGATATAACATTTAAGTTATATTGGTAGTGATATAACATTTTAATTTATATTGGTAGTGATATAACATTTTAAGTTATATTGGTAGTGATATAACATTTTCTTATATGAATAGAAATACATAATCAAAGATAAGGGGAGATGGGTCGTTTTTCTAGATCCCCTTCTCCCTCATTCTGTATAATATTCTAGCTATATTTAGATAATTGTATCCAGCTTAAGAAGGATCTGTGGTAGTATACATGATAACAGGAGATGGTTCGAAGCCTTAAAATTGCTGGAGGCCCTTTTTAAACTGAATCAAGTCGTCTAATAGTAGCCAACGTAAAGTTAAAAGGACGACACCGGTACACAAAGGATTAAACACTGATTTTTGCCTCACATTGTACATCTTTGTAGAGATGCCGGATTATTTGCAAATGGCTCGTCTGGACAAGGGAAGACAATTCTCTTGAGACTATTATTGGTTATTGTTGGCAGTTTGACTTGTGCAGGCTGCTTTAGTTCAACAAATTAATAGCAAATGGCAACTTATCTTATCAATTTGAGGATCGTATTGTCCAAATGACTGTGATTCAATAGTTAGCACTCGACGCCTCATTTGTATCACAACTACTATCACAATCATCTTCATAATCCTCAATACTATACTACCACAAGTATCACAACTATGTGACCATATTCCCCACCACCATCACTACTACTACCATTATCACCATCATCATCACTACTGTCATGCACAGAACGGGGCACACACACAGACAGACACACAGATGGGCTCCGTAATTAACGGGTTAGTGAGAGAAAAGTTGCAGCAAAATGGATAAAAGTACAAACTAAAACACTCAGGTACTAGATAGACAGCAAGCGAACACACACACTCACTCTGTCACACACACACTCACTCTCTCTCTCTCACACACACTCCGCTCTGTCAATGACAACAGCGACAGCACTGACAGCCTCGGGACAGACAGACAGACAGGAAGACAGACGTAATTCAGAGAGTGACAAACATACACACTGGCAGATACCGCACTACAAATATACTATAAGCTCTTATAGCTTTACTGCAATTACAACAAACTAGCAAATTCACAAACAGGTTTAGTAAACACGGAAAGACAAGTACACAAAATATTTAAATCAACCACAGATAAACTCAAACGCTTATATTGTACATACTTTCCCTCACACACACACACTCTCTCTCTCTCTCTCTCTCTCTCTCTCTATATATATATATATATATATATATATATATATATTATATATATATATATATATATATATATATATATATATATAATATATATATATATATATTATATTATGAAGTAAATGCCAATACACACGACATTATTTAATATCATTATATTCTACAAACGTCCTTAACGTCTAACCACTTACACAAAGTACAGTGTAGGGTTAATAATAGGGTTAATAAGTTTTGCTAAGGCAGCCTCACAGAAGATGGGTGTGCTCAACCGCCTCAAGGGGTTCTTTACCCTTGCTCAGCTTCTTGCTCTGTACAGGGGCACAGTGCGTCCTTGTATTGAGTATTGTTCACATGGGTGGGGAGGATCCTCTCACACCGCACTCCTAGACAAAGTGGAAAGGAGGCCTTCCGTATCATTAACTCCCGTCCACTCACCAACTCTCTGCAATCTCTCTGTCCGCCGCAATGTTGCATCTCTCTCACTATTCCATCGCTACTATAATAAACTATGTTCCTCAGAGCTCTCCCAGTGTATTTCACCTCCTCTATGTAGGGCACGTGGTACCTGTCTTGCAACACAATCCCAACCCTAATCTGTGCAACTCTCCAACCCAAGAGTGAAACGTTGCTCTCAGACTTTCTTCTATTCAACAGCTGAGCTCTGGAACTCTCTCCCAGAATCAGTCTTCCCTCTTCCTATGACTTAAATTGCTTCAAACTCCGTGTGTCCAGGCATTTTGGCTCGAACGTCCCTTGATTTGGCTCGAACGTCCCTTGATTTGGCCCTGTCACTCTTTTAACTCTGGGGGAGGCACTCGCTGCAGGCAGTTATGCCTTTTGCCTCCCTCAATCACATAACAAAAACAAAAAACTGCCGAGAATTGGACTTGGGACCCCAAAACTGGACGACTGTGCTCTACCAAAGAGCACTCTCGTCCTTCGGCCGGGAAATTTTGCTACCGAAAAATGTACACATTTATCTCGAAGGGGGTGTTTTTTAAGCTTGATGGAGGTATAGCGAGGAAACTAATAAAATAAATAAGTAAGTAACCCCACACATTGCAATAAGTAAGTAACCCCCACACATTGCAATAAGTAAGTAACCCCCACACATTGCAATAAGTAAGTAACCCCCACACATTGCAATATAGTTTTCCGGTGAGCTATTGATGTTTATTGTATTTGGCAGTGACCTTATTCATTGTAGAAGTAATTACTGTTTGGCTGGAAAATTTATCTATTGAGAGATGTACAATTTTGGTTCGAAGGGGGTCTGGGTGGGCAGTTTTAAGTTTGAAGGAAGTCTGATCAGGCGTGTTTTTGGTTAGCATAGGGGCAAGCTAAAATATGTAGCTCGAAAATGACAAAACAAGCAAAATCCTCAATAATACTAAATATAACAACTCGCAACAAGTCGGATAAGATATATATCATCTAATTCGTACATCACGTTCTTAAGGGGAGGTTTCCACTTGAGGGATTTTTTTTTCGAACTTCCTTCTCCCTCATGTTTAGCCCCATTGCTTTTGAGATTTTAAGAAGTTTGCCCCATTAGTTTGGCGATTTTAATAACTGTTGCCCCATTTCTGTCAATGTTAAGACCTTTCGTGCCATTTAGGTGTAGATGTTTTCCTGGCGAGCGATAGCGAGCCTGTAACTTAACAGAAATCGGCCCTCGGCCGGTACATTTTTCTACCGAAAAATGTACATATTTATCTTGCAAGGGGGTCCAGGGGATGTAATGTTAAGCTTGATGCAGGTCTAAACAACACACTGGAAACCTTCCCTTAACACTGTGTATTGGATTATTTGTTATTGTATTTGTATTGGTTTTTGCATCTGGTGAATTATGTCATATATAGCTCCCTCTGATATATAGCTCCCTCTGATATATAGCTCCCTCTGATATACATAACTATTATGTATATATAACGCCTTACTTTAGTGATCTGATCCAATCCATTAACATTTATTTATATACAATTATTTTGCCAGAGTCGTATTAAATTATATATAGATTTTTTGCCTGTTATAATTAAATATACTTTAGCTTTATATCTTGACTAAGGTTTACTTTTATTCTGACTTCTATTAATTGATAAATCGCTAGATCGAGCTGCCCAAATTCTTGCTGTCTATCAAAGGCACGGCGTGGGATCGAACTGCCGACCCTTCGATCAGCCGTCAGATGCCCTACCGACCATGCCACGACTTTCTCTCTCTCTCTCTCTCTCTCTCTCTCTCTCTCTCTCTCTCTCTCTCTCTTTATATATACACACTCATCATGTATGTGATATCAATGTTACCTGGTAAATGGTGTGCTACCTCTTGCTTCGGACCTTTTAGCATCTCGTGGAGGAAATATCAGATCCCTTACATATTGAAGTAGGTGGAGTTTAAAGGGTGGAGATATTGGGGTGAACAAACAGTAAAGGTAGGGGTCAGTAGTGCTACATATCACCTTGGTCAATATGTATTACTCGGGAGGGAAGTGGCACAGCAATGCAGCCAAGATATTCACAACTCTACCAAATATACTATAGGTCAACGAAAAGTGGAATATGCTGCCTTTTCTTGCCTATATTAAGGGTTGATGGGTGTATCTATGTGTTCATTTATGTATCTTTTTAATATATTTTTCAGTTTCCTCCCTAGACCTCCATGAAGCTAAAATTCACCCTCCAACACTCTCCTTCAAGATGTATTTGTACATTTTCGATAGAAAAATTTCCCGGCCAAAGGCCGGTTTCTCTTTAATTACAGGCTCGCTGTCGCTCGCCAGGAAAAATCGACACCTAAATAACACGCAGTCTTAAAATTGACAAAGCAATGCGGCGAAAGGTCTTAAATTCGCCAAGCTAATGGGCCGAACGTCTTAAAATCTGAAAACTAATGGGGCTAAACACGAGGGAGAAGGGGGTTCAGAAAACCAGCTCATCTCCCGTTATTAACCCCTTCTGTATTCTGCCCTTGTTTCCCTTTTCTGTTTTGCACTTGCCTATTGTCTGTCTGTTCTGTTCTCCCCTGTTGTCTGTTTTGTTCTGTTCTGTTCTCCCCTGTTCCCTGTTATCATGCGGCATGGACCCCTTCTGTTCCCATAATCGCCTCCCCCCCCCCTTTTTTTTTAGAGAGAGAGAGAGAGAGAGAGAGAGGAGAGAGAGAGAGAGAGAGAGAGTTAGAGAGAGAGTTAGAGGAGAGAGAGAGAGAGAGAGAGAGAGAGAGATAAATGAGTGTAAAGTGTATGTGTGTGAAAGCGAATAAGATTGTATGCATGAAGGTGTGGAGTGAGTGTTTGTGAGAGTGTGTATGTTGTGTGTATGTATGTATGTATGTAGTTAGAGAGAGAGACAGAGAGAGACAGAGAGAGAGAGAGAGAGACAGAGAGAGACAGAGAAGGGGGGGGGGGGAGAAAACAAAAACTGCTTGCCGTACTTTGGATTTTATTTGGCTTTCTTCCTTGTGTGATTTCCCATGTCTCCAACTTATCCATATACACTATATTGACAATATGAACAGTATTAATGAGAACGGATGTCAAACGATAGCCGAATCCATATGTTTAGATTTTATTAATGTATATGCAAAGATAAAATTATGGTTTATAGTTCAAATTTATGCCTATGTAAGTGATAAAAAGGCCCAAACAATGCTATTGTATGTACATCTCCTTGTATTTCTTCTCATTTACATTCAAGTCTTCAACAAAATTTGGCCAGGTT